>JAODAL010015159.1:77500-84884 GCA_025379985.1 Phyllomedusa bahiana | reverse complement strand
GCAAAGAGCAACAGTATGCGCCCAAAAACATCCTAAGGTGCAGCGCGACCGTGCCCCCCGTAAAAAGTTTTTGGGTTTTTGCAGTCCCCCCCTTTCCCAAAATGGTGGACTCTGCACCATTCAGAAAATAATGTTGTGCCGAGCCGAGTGGGAGTTCCCAAGCCGTAATTTCTTTTCCAAAAAGGCAGTAAATCACTGATATATTAAATACTATTTACCAGGTGTAAACAAATATCACTGCATAAAAAAACCCAATAAAACATAACATTTAATAGATATACATTAAGATACCCCCCCCCAAAAATGAATCCAACACAAACTCTAGGGAAAAAAATAGGACTCACAGTTTTGAAGGTTTGACTGCAGTCCAAGCAGAAATTACAGCGCCAAATGTAAGTTTCCCAGTGCCTGTAGGGAGAAAACCTATCCTTACCTAGATACAACTGCCTAAATTGCGGGACATCGCCCCAAAAAGGGCGGCTCCGCAGTAACTATTCCCTGGGAAGATATCTACACTAAGACAAAATATGCAGATAAATACTTGATAAAAAACATACATATTCCAAATTGCAAAAAAGCCAATAAGCCCGACGCGTTTCCCCCTTTCTCATATACAAGGGTTCATCAGGGGACATAAGGCTATTGAAAAAGATGCAGATAAACCTGGGTGACCAGTACGATAACAGATAGAAAGGTACACCCAAAATGATACCTGTTCGGTGCTCAGATAAGAAGGCAGCAACTAAAAACATAGGTTGCCCCCACTTTATACCTCCAAGTCCCCCCCAAAATGTATCCAGGTGCCCAAAAAACTAACCCAAAATACTCTAAATACAACCTGTAACAAACCCATGTCCACGGCGTCCGGAAAACAGCTACTGCGCATGCGCGCAGTGAAACGCAAACAAGATAAACTTGCTTCCGGGTATGATCGTCTCCTGAGCTGTTACTGCGCATGCGCCCCTCAGTGGAACGCAAGATGCGTTTCAGTGATGATGATAGATAATAAACAACCACTGGTGAGCCGCACACGCGCAAGATTATTACTTATAAACATTAGTAGCCCTTATAATAAGATGTAATAGCAAAATTTGAAATATGACTAAATAAATATGCTTACAGTTACGATCGTCTCAAGATTGTTACTGCGCCTGCGCCCTTCAAAGGAGCGCATGATGCGTATAAATGGTAATGCTAGATGAGCAAACGCTAATAAGTCAGGCACACGCAACGGTATTGTATCTAAACAAAAATAGCATTTATAATGAGATGTTATAACACAATTTAAAATATAATGCACAGATATTGCAAAGATGTTTAAATGTGGGGAAGGGTGGGAAAAAGACAGTATAACACCAAATTTATAATAGGGGATGATCAGAAATAGGTTCCCAATTGAATATAATTATCAAAAATGGGACAGTCCCATTCCTAATGATAAATATAATAATGGGGTAATGACCACAAAATGTCTGATATAAAGATAAACCCCACTATTCCTGAGTAGATAATCCCATATGATCACAAGAGACAAAAGAAAAGGGGAGAGGACAAGAGACAAAATGAATTAAATGAAACACCCAAAAGTAAAGGGACTATTTAAGCCCTGGGGTTCTGAGAGCCCATACATAAATCCATTCAGTTTCTTTATGGAGGATCCTTTGATTCCAATTCCCTCCACGGGGTGATGGCCTAATGACCTCAATCACATTAAAGCTTTAAGGTCTTGAAATCTCCATTATGAATTCATGTACATGGCGAGCTACCGGGTGTCCCCGTCATGCCCTTAACATTCCGCAGCATGTTCACCCAATACGTCTCCTAAACTGTCTCTTGGTCTTTCCAATAAAATTGAGGGGCATGGACAGGTGCACAGATATACTACAACTTCTGTTTTGCAATTAGCAAAATCCGTTTTTGTATAGACTTTATGATCAACGGCACTGAAAATGTTTTTCCCCTTTTGTATTACTGGGCAAGCTATGCAATTGGTGCAAAATCTAAAGGTACCCAATGGTTTACGATCCAACCAAGTGCCCTCTCGATTTAGAGGACAGAACAAAATGACTAGACACTAAACGGTCTTTAAGCGAACGTTCCTCTCCGATAGGTGATTTGTGGGCTATTGGGGATAAATCACTTAGATCTGCATCCAATTGGAGAATCCCCCCAATACTTTCTCAGTATTCCGGGGACTTCCCCTTTTCCCTCTCATCGTATGAGGCAATAATCTAGCTGGTTCAGCCTGGTCAGTCTTGGGTCGTGGATTTAAAAGGACAGTGCGATCCTGTTTCACCGCATACTTATATGCAGATTCAACTACACCCTGTGGGTAACCCCTGTTATAGAAACGATCACAAAGCATCTTTGACTGATAATGAAAGTCATTAGACCTCGAGCAATTCCGCCTTAAACGGAGAAATTGACTTTTAGGGTTTTACCACGCTTTTGACAAATGGGCGGTGATGGTTTTCCCCCATCGTAAGAAATCATTGGGCTGTTGGTTTCCTGTACAAATTAGTATGGATATACCCATTTCCCATTTTTAGTTTTTACCATTTCTGGATGTGTTAATAACTATGTTCCTGCACTTCATACGTAAAGCGCAGGCCAATTTCATTTTTATTGAGATCCTCCACAAATTTTCCCAAAGGAGGCCTTGGTTGCCTTCCCAGAGGATGAAGATGTCATCAAATGTACCTCCCCCAGAAGAGGACCTGGGGGGGCCATGATCATCCTCTGGTGACCCACTAGCGGGGCCTCCCACCAGCGCAGGAACAATTTAGCGTATGTGGGAGCACAAGTGCTGCCCATCACGGTGCCCCTGAGCTGGTGGAAGTTTCGGTGTTCAAAGAGAAAGTAGTTATGCCGTAAAACAAAATCAAGCAACTTGATGACAAAAATACCATGAGGTTGGTGCTGAACACCCCTAGTATTAAGATAGTACTCACTGGCAGAAATGCCCAAATTATGTGGGATACAACTGTAAAGGGACTCTACATCTATAGAGGTAAGTAAAACCTCTGTGCCTACAGATGTCCCTTCCAAACGTCTCAAAAAGTTTTGAGGTGTCACAGATATAGGATGGCAGACCAAGGACAAATTGCTGCAGGACACGATCGATATAAATGCCAATATTTTGGGTAATAGACCCCACACCAGACACTATTGGCCTACCCTTAAGGCACTCCAGACCCTTATGCACCTTCGGCAGGGCATAAAAGGTCGGAGTCTGAGGGTCCAAAGGCATCATAAATCTGTGCTCTGCTGCAGATATCAAGCCTGCTTCTAATCCCTCATCTAAGAGTCCCTGCAACTCTAACATGAATTTTTTAGTGGGATCTTTTTTTATGATAGTATAACATTCTGAATTTACCTAGCAGGTCCCTAACACATCTTCATATAAATTTTTTTTATCCATCAAACCAAGGGTTTCCCCCCCTTGTCAGATGATTTTATCACAAGGACTTATCCTTTCTCCAGGGATTGTAAAGCTCGCATTTCCGCCCCTTTTAAAAGATTGTTTTTATAAGGGAGGCATTGACCCCTCAAGAGAATTAGTTCATCAGTGACTGCTTTAACAAATAGGTCAATCTCGGGGGTATCCAATTGCGGGGGCATCCTATTACTTTTTAATCTAAGATCAGTATAGGTCCCTTGCCTATCGCCCTCCTCAAGGAGCGATGTCAATACCCGAACCCCCTCAAGATCCTCTAACGAGAGACCCAATTCGTTACACTCCTGTGAGTCCTTGTTTTTAAAAAATTTGTGCACTTGAGCTTGCGTGCAAATAAATTTATGTCCTTTACCCATTCGAAATCATTATATCTCATAGTGGGTACAAAATTAAGTCCCCTTGAGAGAACTGACAATTCAAGATCACTTAGAGTTCTATCTGTTAGATTAATAACTTGTTGCGTATCATGGACTATCGCCTCTGTGATTGGCGGGGTTCGTATAGAGAGCCCCCCCTCCTCTCTAAAAAAGATGACTGTCCAGAGGACAAATTTTGCTATTACATCTTATTATAAGGGCTACTAATGTTTATAAGTAATAATCTTGCGCGTGTGCGGCTCACCAGTGGTTGTTTATTATCTATCATCATCACTGAAACGCATTTGCGTTCCACTGAGGGGCGCATGCGCAGTAACAGCTCAGGAGACGTTTATCCCGGAAGCAAGCTTATCTTGTTTGCGTTTCACTGCGCGCATGCGCAGTTGCTGTTTTCCGGGACGCCGTGGACATGGGTTTGTACAGGTTGTATCTAGAGTATTGGGGTTTGTTTATTGGTCCCTGGATACATTGGGTGGGCTTGGAGGTATAAAGTGGGGGCAACCTATGTTTTAGTTGCTGCCTTTTATCTGAGCACCGAACAGGTATCATTTTGGGTGTACCTTTCTATCTGTTATCAATACTGGTCACCCAGGTTTTTTCTGCATCTTTTTCAATAGCCTTATGTCCCTGAAAGAACCCTTGTATATGAGAAAGGGGGAAAACGCTCGGGCTTATTGGCTTTTTTGCAATTTGGAATATGTATGTTTTTATCATGTATTTATCTGCATATATATTCTTTGTGTAGATATCTTCTAGGGAATAGTTACTGCGGGAGCCGCCCTTTTTGGGGCGATGTCCCGCAATTTAGGCATTGTATCTAGGGTAAGGATATGTTTTCTCCCTACAGGCACTGCATCTTACATTTGGCGCCTGTAATTTCTGCTTGGACTGCAGTCAAACCTTCAAAACTGTGAGTCCTATTTTTTCCCTAGAGTTCGTTCCAAAAAGGCAGTACCAGCACTTCATAAATATGTAGAACAGAAGGTGGGCCAGTCCTTGAGCTTATCGGTTTGTTCCAAGGTGCACGGCAGCGCGGACGTCTGGCCAGTACATGTCCTTTACGGCCCACTGGGTGAATGCGCCCTTTCCCGGGCCCCGGCACACCAACAACTTGGAAAAGAAGACGCCGCTTTCTCCTCCACGTTGTCAAACTGCTGCCACCTGCGCCAATGTCGCCTCCCCCTCCTCCACCACCATCTCAGCCTCCACAAGTACTGCTCCATATACCACATGTGTTAGGGGCACAGCGGGGGTTACGCAGTTCTACACCTGGCTTGCCTCGGGGAACGAAGTCACACAGGGGAGGAACTGCTCCGCGTCATGTAGCAAGAAATCGATGTGTGGCTTTCTCCGCGCCAACTGCAAATCGGAACCATGGTGATGGACAATGGGGGGGAACATGGTTGTCCGCGCTGCCAAAGGGGGGATGGTCCATGCGGGCCCTGCATGGCGCACGTGTTCAATCTGGTTGTGAAAAGGTTCCTGAAGTCTTCCACCGATCTTCAGCAGATTCTGAAAATGGCCAGGAAACTGTTCATGCACTTTATCCATTCGTACAAAGCCAGGAACACCCTCCTCGAGTTGCAGCGGCAGAACGGCCTCCCCCAACACACTCTGATATGCGATGTTTCCACCCGCTGGAACTCCAGCCTGCACATGTTGGACCGACTGTATGAACAGAGAAAGGCCATTAAAGGAGTTGTCTCACGACTGGATTTCATCCTTCCTTGGTGCTGTCCTAAGAGCTGGAGTTTGGAAATCAGGGGCGGGAGTACTGGCTTTCTCGAGTCCTCTCCCCCCTCCCTTCATCTACGTGACGTCCTGCTGCTGCGCTCACTCCCGATGATAAAACAGCATTGGAAGGGAGAACATCTCAGATCACAGAGTTCTCATTCCCCTGCTGCTGACCATTCAATAGCATCCACCGTGTACACAGCACATATGTCTCTCCCCATACAGGACAGCACGCAGGACAGGCGATTACCCAGGCCAGGGGTTCCCAGCACAGGGAATTGGGCAGGGGGGAAGCAATTCAAATAATCTCTGATGTGACTAGCTGCCGGGGCTGGGCAGCCTGTTGTATTTTCATGGAGTTATCTCACTGCTATATCTGTCTGTGTCTCTGCTTAATTACTATTCACTGACTGTTGACTATTTCCTGCCCTAATCATTCACTTCAGCAGTGAAGCTGGTTAGGTAAACAGGAGAGTGAATGCTAATTAGGCAGACTCAGAGCTGAATGACATGAGCAGGAAATAGTTAACAGCAGTGAATAATTAGGCTGAGACACAGATAAGGCAGCAGGGGAGATGACAGGGGCTTCTAGTATGCCTGCTCTAAATCACAACAAGCAGGTCGGTGACTATAGAGACCTCAGCAGCCCCTGGAGCCACTAAAAGCAAGTTATCTAGAAATCAGTAGGAGATTTGTTATTGACATATATTGCAAACTTGCTTGTTTTTTTGAAGATCTTTAATTTGAATGACAATCTTTGTAGTGAGACAACCCCTTTAACGATTTTTTGATGATCCAGGCAGACAGAAGTAGTCCCCTGTGTAACTTTGATGTCAGCCAGTGGCAGCTCATGTGTGACAACTGCCGTTTGTTGAGGCCATTCGAGGAGGCGACGTTATTTGTCAGTCGCCAGGACTACGGGATGAATAACGTCATTCCACTGCTTCATGTCCTGGAACAGATGCTGAAAAATCTGTCTGGGCAGGGGACTGGAGACGTGGCGACTACATCTCGTGGCCACATGAGTCCGGTGGGGACTGAAATGGAGGAGGAGGAGGACATTGGAGCAGAAGCATTGTCTGGTGAAATGAGTGGATTTTCTACCCAGGTGACAAGAGAGGAGGAGCAGGAGCAGCTGGAGGAGGTGGATGGAGATGAGGAAGACGAGGCAGATGACCCCCAAGCACCGTGGCAGTATAAAGTGGAAATGGAGGCAGGGAGCCCCTCGGAGTCACTGGTGCAGATGGCCCGCAGCCTGCTTATTGCCTGGCTAGTGACAGCCGAATAGTCAGCATCCGGCAGAGGGATGACTTCTGGCTCTCCACCCTATTGGACCCTCGCTACCGGTCCAAAATGGGAGCCTTTTCCCAGCTATTGAGAGGGAAGACAAACTCAAATACTATAGGGAAATCCTCCGTAATCAGTTGGCCGCTGCCTATGTGTGGCATCGTCCCTCCTCTGACAGGTCTGACCGGGGGGTTCCTCAGCGCTCACGTACTACTGCCGCGGCTGCTGGGGGAAGGGGGGGGGGGGGGGAGGAGCAGTACCAGCTCCATCAGTAGTAACCTAAGTCTGGAGTCACTGATGAGCAGCTTCCTTCACCCGCCTAATGAGGAGGGCAGTCGCCAGCAGCAGCAGCAGGACCTGGAGCAGTCACTGAATCAACAGGTTGTGGCCTACTTGGACAGCACTCTGCCACCTCAGTTAGAAGATCCGCTGGACTACTGGGCAGCCAAACTGGATGTGTGGCCGCAACTTGCCGAGTTTGCAGTGGAGAAGCTGTCCTGCCCGGCCAGTAGTGTGGCATCAGAGCGGG
>JAODAL010015159.1:0-72500 GCA_025379985.1 Phyllomedusa bahiana | reverse complement strand
GCAGGGCCAGTATATAGCCAGGCAGGGTAGTATAGCCAGGCAGGGTGCAGTATATAGGCAGGCAGTGGTAGTATATAGCCAGGCAGGGCTTCATATAGGCAGACAGGAGTAGTATATAGCCAGGCAGGGCATCATATAGTTAGGCAGGGGCAGTATATAGCCAGGCAGGGCCAGTATATAGCCAGGCAGGGCATCATATAAGTAGGCAGGGGAAGTATATAGCCAGGCAGGGTATCATATAAATAGGCAGGGGCAGTATATAGCCAGGCAGGGCATCATATAGGTAGGCAGGGGCAGTATATAGCCAGGCAGGCCATCATATAGGCAGGCAGGGGTAGTGTATAGCCAGGCAGGGCATCATATAGGCAGGCAGGGGTAGTATATAGCCAGGCAGGGCATCATATAGGTAGGCAGGGCCAGTAAGTAGTTTAAAAAACAAAACAAAAATCATACTCACCTAGTTTACCTCCTCTTCTCTTCTCCAAGTCCATTCGGAGCGGCTGCTCTCACCTGAGTGGGGGCCGTGGAGCACGCGCAATGACGTCATTACATCGCGCGCCTGCTGCGCGTCCTCCTGGGAGCCGAACAGACGGGATCAGTAGATGCCAGCTGTTCAGCCTCGGCCGCTGCTTGCACCGCGCGTTGCAGGCGGCGGCCCTGATGGCTGGGTCTGTGACCCGGCTGCGCAGCCGTGTGGCGAGGGGTGCCTATCGGTCCCCTGCCACAGGGGTCCGGTCGCTGATGCGACCATTGAAGCCCCTGTGCGTGCGCCGGCACTCGGGGCCCGTTGGGGGGGGGGGAAACACCGGCCCCCTTGGCGGGCGCTCCGAGCCGGCACTGCGGCCCGGACCCCAGTGGCCCGATGGGCAAATGCCCGGTTTGCCCTATGGGCAGTCCGGGCCGGAGTATAGGTACACATGAATGGTATTGGTATTCATTTGTATGTGCTTAAAGGGATTTTCCAACGATACCCTCTCCCACCTCCACCCTAAAAATAAAACAATTAAAATACTAGACTCAAATGGTTTGCCTGAATCCTTCATCTCCCCATGTTTTCTCAGCCAGTTTGTGCTTTTCCTGTGCTGTATGTAACCTCCCTTCTCTGCGGACAACAGCAGCATTTTCTATTAACGTGTGGCTTCTTTTTGTCCTGAAAATCACATGCAAGATCCTTTGCTATAGTTTGTCTTCCTGTCTCAGTACACACTCCCTGTTTCCTGCATCATGTTAAAAGTGTTGGGAGGCAGGACCATAGGGGTGAGGCTTCAGACTGCAAAAAAAACCACTTTGGTCACCTGATCTCCTGGGCTTGGAGGCTGTTTCCTGTGTGTTTAAACTTCTAAGAACTACTAAGCATCCTGTTATCAAACAGCTAATGTAGAACTGCAGGTGGCCCACTGAAAATGTGATGAAAGTGCATAATAAAAGTGCCTAGCTTTGGGAGAGAGATTTAGAATTTAGGTATTTTTTCCCCGCTGGTCAACCCATTTAACGTTTATAAGCTTTATGCTTTTGTTTGGCCATTCCTTAAAGTTCATAGATGTAGTGAACTTGTTTAGAACTCTAATGGTACCTTTTTGTTGCATTTTTGATGGCCACCAGGATCATTCTTAAAAGGGGAACCCATTGCTGCAGAGACTTTGTGCTGCTCCATTGAGTTGATGTTTTGTATCGCAATCAATGATAGATTTTTTTTCTCTCTTACAATGAGATTACTTTAGATCTGTTGTACAATAATATCCCGGGCATAGAACCTTTTTCGAATAAAAATATATTTAATGCTGCGCATGGCTGAAATTCCAGCAGCATTCTCCATCCCTGCATCCCCAATGGATTTTTATAAGTAAGACGGGATAAAAAAAAAAAAAAAAGCCTGTTGCCAGTTAGATCACTGAATTGTTCACAGTAGCTTTGAATAGACAAGGAGATGGGAAGGCAGTGAACTGTCCATTTATGTTATTATGTAATGGCCACACAGAATATGATGGGAAATGACGTTCCTGTAGATATTTTGATACTGCACATTATTATGATACTAGATTTTCACTATGACCAATGGTTGAACCTGGTATAATTCAAATAATTTATAGATGTACACTGTTTTCTTTTTTTACACAATAAATCTTGTGCTACTAAAACTACATTTCACAGTTCGCACCTTTTTTCTTTTGACAGTGCCTTGGTATCTGAGCGTCCAGTCTACCACTTGCCACCAGGTTGGCCTCCACTGTGTGAGCTGCCGCCATCACTTCATCCTCCTACAACTGCAGATGGAGATCACATTGGGCTCCTTGAATGGGGCTGACTTGGAGGATCCTTAAGTCGTTGGTATCTAACAGAAGACTAAATACGATTTCAATGCCGATGCATATCTTATTTTTGTGAAGATGGGGTTCACTGTGATACAGCATACATATAGAATAGGTCCTTGCCTTCTGATCTCATAAACATCATCAGATTATGGGCAATGTGATGTGATACTAACTCACTGGACAGATCAGTCCTTTAGGACCTTATTCACTTGTAACACAGAAGCGGGCTTAGTTTGAAGTCGACTTCAGCTAAATTGATTTTTAAGTAGGAGCTACTACTACCTGAACGTCACTTCGGTTGAGGTTAATGGTTGAGGCTGCTTTTGTGTCACAGATGAATGCGATCCTGAAGGAGCAAAATGTCCTGAGAATTGGTATTGGATCTTGTTACTCACCATATGGTGTTTGATATAAGATTACGTTACTGGCATCTGATTCCCAAACCTACTTTATATGTATACAATGGTGGATCTAAATATCCCCCCAAGGCGCACCAAGAAGGACTCTGTTACTATAGTGCTGAATTAACAGCACTATTGTCTCATAAAGTGCAATTTTTAGTGTCTTTACATTAAACACTTAAACTCGGGTAATAGTATTCGTAGTATCTGTATGCAATCACTAATTCCATGTTTTTTCTTCTTGTATGGTGGAAATGTTAGAGTAGAAAATAAGAAGCTTTTGTGAAAGTAATTGCTGTAAATTATTTAATGTCACACTTGCTCATTTTGTGTTCCAAATCTTTGCTTTGTCTATAAATAAAACATTTTTGAGATAGTGATGTTAAGTGTATCTTGCCGTTTCATCCTTATTAATATAAAAAAAATTATACGCCTTTCTCATATTAAAATTAGTTGCTCCCATACTCTCCAGTATATCAATCCATGCATAGACAAAACAATTTACAGTTCCACCATTTGTCAGCTAAAACTGTATTACATAGACAAATGTTTGTGGACATTTTTTTTTACTTTTGCATTTTGCCATTATTAACCGCTACGTATAAAAACTATTGTAACCCTTTAAGGGCCGTTCACACGGCTTATTGCAGGGACGGATTTGAGCCATATTGCATGCCGTACTGCGCTGCAATACGGCTGGAATCCGTCCCAGCCATTACGGTAATCCACAGTTCTCATAGAGAACTGTGGATTCAGTCTCTCCTCCCCGCTCGGCGAATACCCTGGGCGGAGAGAAAGTGACATGTTCATTATCCCGGCGGGATACGTGCCGTAGATAATGCATGTCTATAGGGCCGCGAGCTGCCGCCCCCGCCCCTCACTCAATCGTAATCGAGGGCGGAATCCGTCACGCAGTTACGGCTTGAATAAGCCGTGTGAACCGGCCCTTAAGCACCAAGCCTGAAAAGGCCTTAATGAACAGCTACATTTTTCAGTTTTTGCCTCCTTGCATTTCAGCAGTCATAGAACGTAACTTTTTTTTTTTGTAAGTGAAGCAGCTGTATGCCTTGTTTTACATGAGAAAATTTGTATATAAACTACTGTGTAATTTATTAAAACTTTTTTTTTGCGCTGTGAACATATAAAAAAGCTTTTTTCTGTGTTTTTTTGTTTTGTTTTTTTTACACACCATTCATGTCTCCTAATATTCTGTTAAATTTATTTTACAGGTTACTATGGTCGCGTGGATACCTAATCTGTGTAGGGCTTTTTTGTGTGTTTATGTAATGTTTGCACAATTATTTTTTATATTTTTTGCACTTTTTTGTGTATTTTTTTATCACACGAATTATTAACTATTTTTAAACTTTCATATACACTTATAATAGCATACTACAGTATGCTAATACATTATAAACTGTGTCCGTATGATGCAGGCTGCTGTTAGAGTAACACTTGTTGTACCCCAACTGCAGGCTAACTACACATAGCCCTGGGGCTTCTCTAGTTCCCTAGGGCTGCCTGTGAAGACTTTCCCCAGGTTCTACTGGGCACTGAATAACGCGACCGGGCAGAGGAATCCCCTTTGATCATGCTGTAGTCTCAACCCAATTGAATATTGCTGGCAAATTGTTCCATAAAAGCACAGAGACACTGAATATATTTTATGGATCTGTAGTTAAGTACATGCAACATTAATGTATCTGTGGACACATAGTAGCCACGTGAAGGAGTTCAATGTCGTTCTGCTAGGTGCTATGTATTTATCCTTATTGCCCCTCTAACTTTCCATTAATAACATGTAATATCTACTGATATCAGTAAATGTACATCTTATATCCAAACATCTCAATCATGCGTGTTAAAAACTCTTTATTTAAAAATCATATATATGAAGTCATTAACAACCACCACTGTCTTTTGTCCATGGGCAGTACAAGTCCTCTGTTGGCAGCAACTCTGATGGCTGCAATATGAATGAAATGTAAGAAACAGCTCCATTCTTAGAGTAGCCTTTGAGCACGGCAAGGATCGGAGGCTTCCTTCGATCACTGCCTTTTAATCCTTTGATTGCCACGGTTGATACTACAGCATAATCGAAGGGGATTCCTCTGCCCGGTTGGGTAACTGGCTTTTTCAGTGCCCAGTAGAGCCTGTGGAAAGTCTTCATAGTAACCCATAAGAGAGTTGATTTGTAAATGAAAATCTGGTTTCTCTTAGTCCCAACACCAGCACAACCACTGGGGTATTTCTTCCCCTGCAAACTGGTAGGACAGATGGAGCTTTTAATCAAGACAAAAATATCCATCAATTAACTAATGGACTAAGTGCTTCTCCTATAAATAGCTGGAAGAAATCAATGTTTCCCTTGCCACCCACCAGCAGCACAGCCACTGGGGATTTGGCAAGCAGGAACTCTTAGATTAGGTTCACACGGTGTATTTGCAGGGCGTAATTACGCCGTGTGGGCGGGTGCGGGGGGCCGGCACCTCGCCGGCCCATAGACATTCATTACCAGCGGTGCTTATATGCCGCTGGTAATTCACATGCAATTATCTCCCCCCTCGGCGTATTCGCCGAGCTGGGAGAGGAGACGTAATCCATAGTTCCCTATGAGAACTGTGGATTATCGTAATGACTGGGACGTTTTCAGCCCGTAATTTGCGCACTCCGACGCGTAATTACAGACTGAAATACGTCCAATTTTAAGCCGTGTGAACATGGCCTTAGGGCTTGTCCCCACGGCACGTGTTTATAGACGGTTTTCGGTTTTGAAAACAGTCTGCAAACCGGCTGACCAACTTTAAAATGGACCACTATGGAAAACCCGCGCAGCGGTCCGCACTGCACCGGTTTTCTGCAGGGCAGTCTGAAAAACATTGAACATGATCATTCTTCCGCCCAGTTTTCTGGCGGAATATGAACATGTCTATGTGGAGGGGGAGGGGTATTCTCCACTAATCGTGGAAAAAAGCCATCCCCCTGCGGCCGTGTGCACGGCCTGGAAACAGTGCAAATACCAGTTGGATAAACCGACCGGTATTTGTCCTGTTCCGTGGGGACGCGCCCTTAGGGAGAGTCCTTATGGATTTTGAACGGACCGCCAAGAGCTGCCCCGTCTAACATCTGTATTTATCACCTCCCTATTCTTGTCCAGATGGATTTTAAAATATCTGGAAATGTAAGCAATGTAATACAAACTCAAGACACTTTGAAGGAGAGCTCATAGTATAACATTAGGCCTTATAGAGGCCAGGTATTTTATCTGAAATAGCAGAAAATGAAGTGTGGTGTTCTGCCACTGAAAAGGTTGCAGCCTCTTTTTTTTTTTTTTTTTTTTAAACTGTATTTTTATTTAACATTTTTGAGAAACAAATAATCACAGAATAAAGCGTATTCAATAAGCATACACCATATGTCCAATAGTGAAAGGTAAAATAGGGCCTAAACATAGGCGTAAATGTGAGTCAGTATAACAAAGCCAAGCAAATGACGTATTCAAACCAAAAACCATACATCAAGGCATAAAGCAGGATGCAGTATATAGGTAGAACATACATGGGGAAACACTGGACTAGACACAGAAGGGGAGGTATAGGACGGGAAAGGTGAGGGAGGGGGGGGGGCGCTCATGAACGTAACCGTTCCCAATAGGCAATCCAGGGCTCCCATATGGCATCATATGCTTCAGGCTTATCGCGTGTAAAAGACAGGAGTCGCTCCACACGCTGTACTTCACAGATCCGTGTGTGCAGGTCGTGGAGGGACGGAGGGTGTGGCTGCTTCCAAAAGGCAGAGATCAGGCATTTAGCAGCCGTGAGGATATGGAGTAGGAGCTTGGAAGCATGTCTAGGAAGACCTACCAATGGGATATTCAGAAGGAAGACCGAAGGGTCCGCCAGGACCTCCTGCTGGAAAATTGCCGTTAGAGCCCCGCTGACCTGTAGCCAGAATGACTGAATGCTCGGGCAGTCCCAGAAAATATGGGTTAGAGAACCTGGCATGGCTCCACACCTCCAACAGGCGCACGAGACGGCTGGGTTAAACTTATGAAGCATTTCTGGAGTGTGGTACCAGTGCATCAGAATCTTATATTGATTCTCCTTGTAGGTAGTGCAGGTTGAGGAAGTGGCCGCTCTGTGCCATATGGTCTGCCAGACCTGGTATGGAAGCTTCCGTGCCAGGAAGTTTTCCCATTTGTGCATGTAGGGGTGATACAATTCTGAGTCCGGCGGGGGATCATTCAGTATGGCGTAGATGCCGGAGATGAGCCCTCTTGACGACTGCCCTGACCTGCACAACCTTTCAAAGGGTGTGGGGGTGGAGAGAGATGTCCCCCCTGCGAGTGTCTGCATAAGGTGTTTTATTTGAAGATAGGGGAATTGTGCTCTGGATGGGAGGTTATAGTTGTTGCAAAGTTCCGCGAAGGGAATAAGTTCCCTAGTGCGAAAATGGGCTATGTCAGCAAATCTAAACAAATTATGTTGCCACGGGGCTACAAAGGGTGCTGTGGTGCTGGCCGGTAGTAAAGAAGTGTAGAGAAAGGAGGCTTTAGAGGCCAGTTGGAATTTGTCTCGACAGTGTTTCCAGATTGCCCTAGTGAAGGACATCGGCCCCAATAGGGCGCCGGAGTACGCAACCTCCTCAGCATGCCACAAAAACATGTTGGGATGGAACGGCGCCATCCAACAGTTTTCTCAATTTCCATCCATTTGGAGTACGCCAGGAGTGTGGACCATGCCGGGATGAACCCGCAATTTTCCGGCGCCCAGAAAGTATTTCAGAATGTTCGTGAGCAGCCAACCCCCTCTAGCCTTGCTCGCCATTAGGACTTCCCTTGCTATTCAAATGTCGCCCTGCGCCCAGATAAATTTGAAGATGGCTGCTTGCACAGATTTTAGGGTTTTTATGGGAATCGGCACCGGGAGGGTTTCGAAAAGGTACAGTAATTTGGGCAAGATTGTCATTTTAACTGAGGCTATGCGGCCTAAAAGGGATAGGCTCATGGAGTGCCATTTGGATAGGAGGGTACGTATTTCTAGTAAAAGGGGGGGGAAGTTAGCGTCATAAAGGACTTGTAATTTGGCGTCAAGTAGACACCTAGGTACTTTAGGGATGACGTCCGCCAGTTGTATTGTCAGTGAGATTGGAGTTCAGCTAGGGATTCGGCCGGAACGTTAAGAGGGAGAGCCTCCGTTTTAGATGCGTTGACCTTGAAGCCCGAGAGCTGTCCAAAGTCTTCCAGAAGAGTGTGCAAGCTAGAGAGGGAGGGGGTGAGGTCGGTCAGCGTCAATAGAACGTCATCGGCAAAAAGGGAGACCTTAAACTCCCTGTCCCTAACGCGGACACCTGAAATCGAGGAAGCACGTCTGATCTTAGCCGCCAGGGGTTCCATACATAGTATGAACCGTAGGGGAGAGGGGGCAGCCTTGGCGCGTGCCATTGCAGATCTTGAAAGGGGAGGAGGTCTCATGGGGCAATTTTACAGAGGCCGATGGAGAGGAGTAAAGGCCCCTAATCGCCTGTAGGAAGTTACCAGCAAAGCCAAAAGACCCAAGTGTTGGCAAACAGAACGGCCACCCAAAGGCGGTCAAAGGCCTTCTCCGCATCGAGGCTAAGTAGTAGGGCCTCTGTATTTTGCAAGTTAGCAACTTCAATTAGGTCTATGGCCCGTCTGGTGTTGTCCCCACCCTGCCGGCATGGGACGAATCCTATCTGGTCTTTATGAATTAGTCGGGGGAGCCAAAGGCTCAGACGGTTGGCTAGGATTTTAGAAAAGATCTTGATGTCTGAGTTTAGAAGGGCAATTGGTCTGTAGCTTGCACACTCTGCCGGATCCCTCCCTGGTTTGGGAATGAGAGTAAGGTAGGAGTGGGACATCTCCTCGGGGATAGGGGAGCCATTTAGAAAGCCATTACACAATGGGAGCAGGTGGGGGGTTAACTCATGGGCAAATGTTTTTTAATACGAATAAGGTAATCCGTCTGGGCCTGGGGCCTTGCCATTGGGCAGATCTTTGATCACTCCCAAAAGTTCTTCTGTGTCAATGGGGGAATTGAGAGCCTCAACGGCCTCTCTGGGTAGCTTAGGGAGAGAGCAGGACTTCAGGTAAGCACTTATCCTGGCTTGGAGGTCTGCGTCTGGGACCTGGGGATCTCTGGGTAACGAGTATAGGCTAGAAAAGAATTGGCGGAAAAGGGATCCCATGGCTCTAGGATCATAAGTCAGAGAGCCATCGGGGTTCCTCAGGGCTTGGGGGGGTGGAGTTAACCCGTCTATCTCGTAGCTGCCTGGCCAGGAGGGTATGGGCTTTATTGCCATATTCATAGAACCTTTGCTTAGAATAGAGGAGCAACTGCTCAACTTTTTGTAGAGCTAGGTCCTTGAGGCGAGATCTGGTCTCAACAATGGAGCGCAGAGTGCGCAGGTTTGGCCTAGAAAACATTGCGGTTTGTAAGGACTGGAGGCGAAGATTTAAGGATCTCGCTTGCTCCCTCGCGTCTCTTTTTAGCCGCGCTCCTATGGAGATGCAAGTACCTCTGAGAACTGCCTTGTGAGCCTGCCATAGCGTGGAGACTTGGCGTACCGATCCATTGTTTAGGTCAAAATAATCGTTAAGGGCACTACGAACCTCCTCTCTTAGTGCCGATCTTTTTAGCAAAGACTCGTTTAACCGCCAGTGGCAGGAGCGGGTACGAGGAGTATTGGTTTTTAGGGTAAGAGAAACAGGCGCATGGTCCGACCACGATATAGGGCCTACTTGTGCATCAGACATCATGCGCAAGGCTGGGATGTTGCCATAGAAAGAGTCTAGGCGGGAGTGGGTTTGATGCGGAGGGGAATAGAAAGTGAAGGATCGGTCCGTTGGGTGGTTGATCCTCCACAGGTCATATAGTCCATGTTTTCTGATCAGTTTGCGCAATTCTGTGGATGCCTGTATCGAGGCTCTGGAGGGGAGCTTGCCCTGTAGGGAATGCCTATCTGATGACGGGGAGAAAACCAGATTGAAATCCCCACCCAAAATGAGAGCACCCGGGGGGAGTCTAGACAGCTTGTTTAGCACATTGGAAAGAAAGCGGGTTTGGGAGGTATTGGGAGCATAAACAGTGCACAGCGTCAGCGGGGCCCCGTACAGAGATCCCTGGAGAATAACAAAGCGTCCCAAGGGGTCTAGTTCTGATTTGGCTACCTGGAAAGGGCATGATGCCGATAAGAGTATTGCTACTCCCGCCTTCTTCCGACCGCTTGAGGCGGAGTAGGCCACAGGGAAGGCTGCCTTAGCAAAGTTAAAGGAGCCACGCGGATCAAAGTGGGTCTCCTGAACAAAGGCGATATCCGCCTTCAAAGAGCGTAATTCGCGTAGCAAGAGACGGCGCTTCGTGTTTGAATTCAGACCCTTTACATTAATGGTGATGCAAGTGGCCATGATAGGAGTGGTAAGGGGGGGGGGGGGAGAGTACAACCAGGAAACAAAGATAATCACGGGACAGGGGGAACACCTAACAAATACTTGTCAGAAAACTGGCGTAACGAAGCAGGTAATTAAGTGGAAATTAACCCAGAAAAGAGAGAGGGTATGACCAGAGTTTTCTGGGTTGGGGAGAGAGGGGGGGGTAGAGAGGCCCAAGAGTGCGCACCTATATGAGGATAGGAAGGAGTTAAGTACTGAAGAGAGACCTAATGCGCCCACCAAGAACCCCCCGACCCCCCGTCTCAAACACTAGAGGCGCTCTCTCCAGCGGCGGAGAGTCCACCCTCCACAGAGGGAGAGACCGCACTCCAATATCGGAGCCCTGCAAGCTAAATAAGAACAGTAAGGACTCCTGCAGATGTGAAAAAACAGGGGTAGGACCCCAATAGGAGAACAGTGAATGTGGAACTGAGAACCTCAGGAGGAACAGTACCAAGTCAGATCAAGTACGTGAAGGGTAGGCTACAGTCGCAGCCAGGCCGCCCGTACTGGACATAACCCAGATCAAAACTTGGAAGTGAGCCCCCAGACATGGGAACAACAAAACCAACACCTAGTTAGAGGGAGAAAAAGCATGTTATAAAAAGACCTTTACAGTTCTTAAAGCAGTATTAACGGTGAGGAGTATGTGGAAGTCTGCGCCCGGCTGGGGTCTCCCCAGCAGAAGGTCGTCCCTTTTGTGGTGACTGGCGCCAGGACGGTAAAGAGGGAGTAGAGAGGACGTCCAAGTCCCAATCCAAGAGCTGTGGAACCGGAATCTGCAGGGCGTCACAAAAAGGTAGCATATCCTCGTGGGTCTTGAGGGTGAATACACGGCCGTCTTTACGGGCTGAAAGGGCAAAGGGGAAGTTCCATCGATATGGGATCTGGCGATCCCTTAAGATAGAAAGTAGTGGTCGCAGGAGGCGCCTTTTCTGTAATGTGACCCATTAAAGATCCTGGAATAACTGAATCTGCTCGCCCTCGTATTCCAGTATACGCCTAGCCCGAGCCTTTGACATGATGCTCTCTTTAATGGTAAAATCGTGTACACAACAGATGACATCCCTTGGGAGGGGCGAAGACCCCTTGGGACGGAGGGCTCTGTGGGCTCTGTCCAGCTTGATAGAGTGGGAGGGAGGTTCGCCCAGGACATTGTTGAAGATGGTTGTCAAGGCTAATGGGATGTTGTCATCGGAAATCGTTTCAGGCAGCCCCCGCACTCGGATGTTGTTCCGGCGCCCTCTATTGTCGAGGTCCTCGACATGACGACCCAAGTCGCGGACTACTGATGCTTGAGCGGCAAGAGTGGGGTGTAGGGCGGCGAGATATTTGCTGGTTACGGCATGGCTTTCGTCGAGGGCATCCGCCCTTTCTGTAAGATGTGTAATGTCTTGCCGCAATGATGAGATCTCTTGCCTGCAGGCCTCCTTCACCTCAGAAATCAGGGTTTGGAAGTCAGCTTTCCAGATGTTTGGTAGTAGTTGAAAGTAATCAGACCACTGCTGAGCGTTTGGTGGAGGTGGAAGAGCCCGGTCGCGGGATTCCTGAGAGAATTCAGGGGCGTCGGGGCGAAGAGCATGGGGGGGCACCCCCGAGGAATGCAGTGAGAACAGGCCGACAGAGTCCTCTTGGGATGCATCCCACAACCGTGGAGGGGAAGGCGACAGTTCCTCCAGGCGCCTCTTTTCTGCATGGTGCAAATTGGGGGGGCCATGCATGCCTGGGGTATCCTGAGAAGACCCAAGATGTGGGGACAGAGGGCGAGGTCGTGTAGCCATGTGGGCTGAGTGTCCTTGGGGATCAGCAGGACCTGTATGGGAGACTGGGGGGGTCTGTTGCACTATAAGGGGCCCGAGGTGTTTCAGTGAAAGGATGACTGTAAAGTCCAGAGGCTGTGTTATGTCCAGTGGGACACTCAGGATGCCGGGCCTGCGCTGCTCCAATCTCTTGTGAGCCGAGGGCTGCAGGCCTAGTCAGTTGTGAGACAGACCCCTGGGCTGTAGGAGAAGTAGGGGAGGTTGCCGGCAGCCAGGTAGGCAGATGCTGCGTAGCGCGGGCTGAGGATGAGAGCCCTGGCCTATGAGTCACTGCAGCCGCAGTGAGGTTGGCGGGAACAATGGCGGCGGCCTCGTGGAGCGGCGGAACGGGCGCTGTGAGTTCCGGGTTGTTGCTCGGTCCGTCGAGGCCGCGGGGAGCGAGATGACTCGCGGCGCTCAGCTCCACCGCCGGATTAAGGGCTGCTGCTGTGGCCGTAGTACCCGTTCCCTGGCCGGGTGCGCTAATGGCGGCGGCTGTGCGGCGTGGCGGGACGGGGACCGGGGGTGCCTGGTGACTAGGCGACTTACCCGGTCCACCGGAGCTGCCGATGGCAGGGGCGTCCGCGGTATCCAGCGGGTCTGTCGCCGTTCTGGCCTTTGGATTCAGCGCCGGTGTGCGCGCCACCTCCGTTGCTTGAGGGCCGCGGCAGGAGGAAGATGGCGCCGGGTCTTCAGCGGTGCTGTGCTGCACCGCGCCTCTGGTAAGGAAACGCTCCAGTCCGGTGCCCGGCGTGGGGGGCACAGATTTAGCAGCAGGGGTTCTTCTGGAGGTCTGGGGTTTGTTCTTCCCCATCAGGGGTCAGCTTCCAGCGAATATGTAGCTTCAAAAGGCAGCCTGGCAGCGGAGCTCACTCAGAACACGTCCATCCACTGAGCTCTCCAGGCCACGCCCCCGTTGCAGCCTCTTTAGCGAAAGTTCTTATCTTGTCCTTCCTGGATAAGGAAGTTATAGAGTACACACTTTAAGGGCCACATGGAGAGACCATTGAATAAAGATGATGGATCTCCCTGGGGACTTTTCTTGAGGACAGAGGGATTCACTCTGATGAAGATCCTCCAACATCTTCTGATAATAGTTTATTTGAATGGCGTTTATAGGGATGCGAACATGCCAACTGACCTAAACTTTCAGGGTGTGGATATGCTAAGCCCTTTGTCTTCAATGTAGCCACCTCTCTGTCCATCACAAATCAAGAAGATCCTTATATTGGCCTTCTCCATGGTCACCAGCATTGCCAGTGACCATGTTAAGACTTTATCAGAAAACTCTCTAAAATATAGTGGGGGCTTTTAAACTTCCAATTTGTGAGGCCTAGTTATTGGTTGGAGGAGACTCCCTATTGATCATGAATCTTTTTAGTGGGGCCCAGGCTCTATAAACAGACTGTTAGGTTGCTGTTACAGAGTCCAGTTTGTATAGGTCTTCACTATTGGTCACTAACCCTCTTAATGAGGCAGGAACCTCTTCAGCGATAAGTTTATAATGGCCATTACTATTGCCTGGTTTTCTAGGTCTTTGATGTGGATCCCAGAACTTGATGGTGATCCTGTTCTTAGACTGCATTCGAAAAAACCCTCTAATCGATAGAGGGCTATTGAACATCCAGGCTGTTATGTTGAAACTTTTAGACCATGACAGATTTCTAGGTTTTGTATTGGGTGACCTCATCAGCCATAATTGTAAGATGGCCATTACCATGGTGTAGTTATATAATGCTTTCCTATTGCTCTGTGACCTCGACAGTGACCCTTTTCTTGGACTGCATCAGGAAGCCCTCTAATGCATAGTAGGGCTAGTCAACCTGTAAGCTGCCAAATGAAAACTTTTGGGCCATGGCATAACTGTAGGTCTTATATTGAAGGCCTCATTTGCCATAACAGAAATAATGGTCATTACTGTGGCCTAGTTATAAAGGTCTTCTCACAGACCTTGACGGTGACTTTGTTCTAGTCAACCACTGCTTGAGACTTTTAGACCATGACTGAGTTCTAGGTCTTGTATTGGGGCCTCATCAGCAATAATGGTAAAATCACCCTTACTGTGGCCTGGTTAAATAGGTTTTCCTCCTTGGTATCAAACCTTGACGATGACCCTGTTCTTGGACTGTCAGGAAACCCTCTAAGCCATAGTAGAGCTAGTTAACCTCCAAACTTTCAGGTAAAAAAAGTTTAGATCATTAAATAGCTTTAGGTCTTCTGGTGGGGGCGGGGGCCTCGATTTTGATCGTGATTCCTCACTCTGAGGCAGAGGTTCTCTGGCTAAACCAGTACGATGGTTGTTAATGTGGGCCGGGCTTGTCTGAGTGTCATCAATACCTTGGTATTAAGGAAACTGAAGGGAATATGCAGGTTAACCTCAACCTCCTAGGTATGGACAGAATCTGAGCACCTCAGATTCAATGGGATACATATGTCGTCAACGGGATCGAACGAGGCTGAACTGTGAATTTTTCCATCTTTACCCTAATGGAAATGACAGGTACTGGATGACATGGAGCAGTACTTATTCAACCTTACAAGTTGTGATTCGACACAAGATCTGCCTGCGCGTGGATGCTACAGGGCCTTGGAACTGTGTCTGCAGTGCTCTGCAGAGCACTTACAGCTCTGATAAATGTTTCTCAAGGGGCTGACAGACACTACTGAATGCAAAATATGTTTGCCAGATTTAAAATCCAGCCTCTGCTGGAGTAGAGGAGAGAGTACATGAACATTTCCAATACACATTTTCGCATGCTAATGTAGTGGTTAAGGAATCTAGGATTTCCATCCTCTATTCTATTGAAAGTAGGAAAAACCAGAATACACACCTGGATACCTTTTAATATGTGGAAATCTCAACTAGTACTTTTCTTGAAGGGGCTGTATATCTCTGATTGCAGAACATCTATTTCCGAGGCTGATAACCCCATTCTTGCAAGAGATATTTGTGACCACAGATTAGAATCTAGATTCATAATACTTTAGGACATCCGCTAGGTGAGCCTCTTTGGACATAGTACAGAGGTAGCATCTAGTCCCATCTGAAAACATGGTCCATGTGTTCTGCCTTTGGTTTTAGTAAGTTTTTCTATTAGGGATGAAGTGTCTGGTGGAACAATTTAGCTCATTCCAGGCTATAATAATCTGGACCATATAATATTTTACATAAAATAGAGTGCTTCTCTTCAGCCACCTTCACCGTTCTTTCGGCGTAGTCTGCTTAGAAGGGGCTGAACCCCTTAGAGGCAGACCTTGGAGTCTTCCCATTAACCTCATGGGCAGCAGACTGAATGGACTTTAGCTGTTCCTCATCAACTTAGAAGGCCTTCGTCCCCAAGAGTTGGATGGTTGAGGTAACCCCATTGAAAAGCCTCTGAGTCTTTTCTGTAGAAAATTAGGTTTCTATATCGAACGGATCCTGTTAAATTAGATGCTACCCAAACAGTTTGCTTAAATGTAGAAAAACCTGTGTTCTTAAGCAACAAGATTAATATTGGTGCTACCTGGCCCACAGGTTGTAGATGGGTCGGAAGTCAGCTTCTAAGATAACAGTCTTAACACTTTGTGGCCATCATGCCGGGTATTCACAACACCAGCAGCTACAGATGTAGCTTCACTGTATTATCACAGATACTGTGTATCTGTTGTTACCTGTAAGCAAATTCTTAAGCATTGAGATGAGACTTTTGCTACCTCTGTAAGTGCTTTCACTTGGAGGTTATTTCTTCTCCGCCAGAACCTGCAGAAGACATCTAGTTAATACCTGAAACAGACATTTCATGCTAAAAATCTAATACCCAGCTTGGTTATAAAATATAATATATTTATGTCACTAAGTCAAGCATATTTAACACATAGGCGTACACCACATGTAGGCTGTGCTCACACAGCAAGCGCAGCCCTTTTTCCATTCACTGACTATAGCTCATAGAAAGCTACGAAAGAAAGCTAGCACAAAAGGAGTCAATTATATTGCTAAACCAGTTAGAGGAGCAACCATATAAAGGACTGGTATTTAATCACTTCTATGAACACTGCCTCATCAGCTGCATCTCACCAACAACTAAGGGGCATCTCATAGTTTGATAAGTACTGATTAAAAGGAAACTTATCCTGATGACCACATTCCTAGGAATTTTACATTTTTTTTTGTGATAAACTGATGTTTTATATTTTTAAAACAGGGAAATAACAGAACTAATTCCACTCATAATTGTAAATTTTTTACTTCTATTAGTATCTAGACAAGTAGCAAAATCTGCTGACAGATCTTAAGCCTTAGGGAATATATTGATTTTCATCAGGCTTCTGAATGCTTTAATCAAGACAACATCTTCAAGATGACAAGCATTTAAGAGGGGGAAAAAAAGTTGACAATCAGGAGCGTGAACATAAGAGCCATATACTGTAGGTGAGAATGAATGTTTGCCATTGATGCTAAGTGTCAGATTCATAGCAATCTCCCGACGCTCTGCTACAGCAATATGATCAACTGGTTAAAATCCCAGTCATCAAAGCTTATGTGATCAACCAGATCAGCTTTTGAGTGTTCTGAGCTAGTAAGTGAAGGTACATGCATATGCTGTTCTCTTAGGCCGTGTTCACACGGCTTATTCCCGACGGATTTGTGCGCTCACAAATCCGCCGTGAATAAGGGGCGGAACGGGGGCGGGGCCGGAGCGCGGCGGGGGCGCCGCTCCCCGGCCCCATAGACAATGCGTATGCGCCGTAAATAATGTGCATGTCACTTTCTCCCCCCCGCGGCGGTTTCGCCGAGCGGGGAGGAGCGACGGAATCCACTGTTCTCTATGAGAGCAGTGGATTACCATAATTACTCCGACGAAATGGCGCCGTACTGCAGCGCAAATCCGGCGCGCAGTACGGCGCCAATCCGCGGCAAAATAAGCCGTGTGAACGAGGCCTTAGAGGAATGTAAGAGGAATCAATTCCATCCTGTCAACAGGCTGGATATTGTTTTGTGACAATCCACCAATAAGGCATAGACTCCTAAGAGCTCTAACGCATTACCACTTCTCTGATTTTCATTCCCATGCATGTGTAGTCTTCTAAAAGCAGACGTGTACCCAACAAACTGTTCACCATCAGTGGTGAAATGAACATAAATCCAAAAAGAAGGCATCAGAACGTCTTCAATTAAAAAAAATATGCAAGCTTTATCCTTATACCTGTTGGTATAACCAACTTGATCACTGGTATTATGTATAATGTTTGATCAGGCAACGTTTGTTGTGGAACAGGAAAGGTATTTGTTTCAGTTGTTTCATTGTGGCAAATGTATGGTTAAACCTGATCAAAATCAGTTTGTATTCCGTTGTTACATACAGTGAACAGGAACTCAGCATTAGTTCTGAAATGGGTAAGCGTCATGGAGGACTATCATTTTTTTATGGATTTTTAAATAGAAGAATAAGGTTTACATATTTTTCATTCAAGACGTTCCGATACCTTCTTTTTGGATTTATGTTCATTGTTTTGTGATAGACTGCAGCTTGCACTCCATAATGAATGGGGTCTACAGTTTGTCCAATGGCTTTAAGGACAGAGTTTGCATTTGTTAACCTTTTAGACTAGGCACTACGTCATAGAAGATGTTCCGATAGCACCAAAAAGTTCAAAACATTTGAACTTTTCAAAACATTTTTGTTCATTGTTTTGTGATAGACTACAGCTTGCACTCTATAATGAATGGGATCTACAGTTTGTCCAATGGCTCTAAGGACAGAGTTTACATTTGTTAACCTTTTAGACTAGGTACTACCAAAGCAGAGATCGTATTGCCACTTATTTACGCTTAAAATTTTCTTCAGTCCAGCTATTTTAATGTGATATTTGTGCAAATGCAATTGTGTTTTATTATACTTTATTTAACACAGTCTTTTTGCAACTTATATGAACATTATAGCATGTTTTGTTGAGCGCAATAGAAGACACAAAGGGAACCTTTCAAATGACCAACATTTCATTCTTTCTTTTTAAGTATCCCTGATTCTTACGGACAATGAACATAGTCATTTTGTGGACTGAAATGCTGAAGATTTGTTCTTGAAGCTTCATTAGGATATAGTATTATTATTGAGGCACTTCACGACCAAATATTCATATAACACTGGATCCTGCTGGACGTCCTACTTCTCAATGTTGGTTCAGTCCAAAAAATGCCTGTGAGCAGTATGTGTAGCTGATGAGTAAACTTAAATTATCTCTACAATGCCAAATAAATATTTGTCCAGATAACATCATATTCAGTTTGGTGACATACGTAAACTTTACATAATATTTTGCTGACTTTTAACATAATAGACATTTACACAAGTGCAACTTCTACGTCATCAGTATGTTTCCATTACGGGTAAAAAAATAGAGGAAAGATTAAAAAAATAACCACAATATACAAAGTAAAACCACAAATTTTGACCTTGCCATTTTGCATAGATAATACATTTTCTGTAGGCGAATACATTGCATCCACAGTTTTAAGCAAAAGAAAATTTTTTTTTATGGAACACAAGTAGTTACAGAGCAATTATGAAGCTATACTACTAAAAATTGGTTTGACTGGAATTAACATACTAGGACAAACTCCTAAACTATGGGCAATTTAAAAAAAAATAACAGAGAACTAGTGCCAAGATACAGTAGAGAGCTGGTTTTTAGCAAACTTTTCCCTTATGTCTTTTGTTGTATTTTGCCTTCGCAACTGAACAGCTGCATTCTGGGTGCTAAAAATACCAAAGTTGTATTTGCAGTAGTTTTGCATACCCTCCCTCTAATCTTTACTTAAAGGGGACCTGTAGGGCTTTAACATAGAAGTCCCAGAGCACCTCTTTAAAGATGTTTCTGTGATGAGAAATACATATCCACCTTTCAGTTAGACTTTTTCACTGTCCTTTACACAACAAACAAACAAACAACATCTTGGTTGCCCATTACCATTTTTTTGTGCAAATCCCTTAGTGTACTGTGATTCTAATTTAAGCATGATGTAGATCAATAGTCCCACCCTTACACATAAGCATTCATAGCTGCAAGAGCAACAAATGGATTTGAGGAGATTGCTTTCCCAGGATGTTTTTTTTCCACCTATTTTTTTTTTATTTTTATTATATTTTTCCTTGCTGGACTGCATATTTCACCATATTTCTTCTTGACCACCTAGATTCAATTAGGCCAATAAAATGTCCATGACTTGCGTTTGGTCCCAAACTTTAAATGGGAACCTGTAGCAGGATAAAGTGAGAAGGAAAATGTGACTTTGTAGTTCTGAAATACACACATACTTCTAAAACATCTGACCGTTTGGTGCTTTCAGTTAAATGCTTTGCTTACGGTATTACATTTGAACATTGCAAATTACAAATTATTTAATAGACCATGCCTGCCAGAATTCTCAAATGGAAATTCAGAGAGTTTGCCAACCTTATCCACAGAGAAATTTACAAATCCACCAGGAAATTATAGAATAAAAAAAATCCATGTTCACAAAATTGATACAGTTGGCAGACAGTGGTATGATCTATGAATGCATTTCTCTTCTTTGGTCATTATACCTTCCTTGAAGAGGTGCTCCAGTTTAGAAAACCTATTTTCATATACCCTAGTAGAGAATTCTGAGCTATTAAAGTGTAGCCTTGTGTCCAAGAACTTGGCCAGAGAGGAGAGCGGTTACAAAGAGCATCTCTAACTCGGGAGGACCTGCCCTGTTCTGCATTAACCATATACTCCATTGATTTGAATGGGCAATTGTGTAGTGCTTTATTTGCCCGGGGGTGCTGCTGCAGAGAAAATAAACCGTTACTGCCAGGCTTTTACACAATGTAATCGTTGGGGCTCCCAGCAGGGGCTTACTCTGTGATCAGCTTATTGTTAAAGGGACCCTTCTTTCACAAAGGAATTGTACAAAGAGGAGAGCCCCTTAAATAGTGCAATTGGCATTACTATAGTAATGTATTATATACCTCTGCTATGAAAAAAAACAGCTATAAAATATTGTATCAGGTTACCTCTATGCTTTCATTAATGACTATTGCTGAACTTATCCACCGGAAGAAGAATCAGTTATTCTAATTTCTTGTGTAGTACTAAAATGTATGAATGTTTATGAGGGTCACTTGGAGCCACTTTATGTTATTTTACTGGCTGCTCACACTTATCAACCCTTGTGTGAGTTTAATTCCATAAGGTAAGAGGTTTTGTGTAGACAATCATTATAAAGCAGAGAAAATTACATTTTTTTACTGATTTTAGAATACACAGTTTAGTGCTACATGTACTTAAATGGTCACCTATGTTCTGATTGCTCGGACAACAGTTAAAGCGTCTCTATAATTAATAAGAATGAGACTCATGCGTGATACCCTCTAAGTCTCACAAGTCTGCTTCAGCAAATGTGCGGCCCAGCGCACATTAGTATATCTCCACACTTTTAAGCTTGATGTCAGATCAGGCAGAAGACTGGAATTGGAGGAACACTTTAAGGTTAGGTAATCACATTAACTTTGCATAACAGCATATAGCCCCACTTCTAATATACCTGTCTCCAACCTGTTAAGTAAAAATTAAATATCCACCCGTAAACGCGTTTTTTTAAATCTGAATAGATTTAAAATTCTGTCAATTAGTAAAATGAAATGTTAAAGGGTGGATATTTCAAATACATTTTACCACTGAATGCCATTGTGATTTTTAATCTAAATAACCTTAAAATTCTTTGCTTTCATTTAAATAATTCTATTATGAGGGTTTTTCTGTTAGAAAGCTCCAAAATCCTCTACACAGACAGTGAAATAATACAATTCTGTCTGTGGCATCCACTAAACAGTATACAATGAGCTCCATGAAGGCATCTAGAATTTTAGCATTTAACTGTACGTCCGTGCAGAGAATTCGGAGCTCTGTCATTGAAACTTAGCTCTGACTGCTATAAAGACATTAAAAATTAACTGACACATAATCTGGAACCTAAAAACCACATGATGGTAAAGAGAGACTATTCTCTTAAAAGGTTACAATACTATTTGGCCATTGGCCCAAAACAATACTGGTTTGTCTTTTGAATGCTAAAATAATCGTTAGTAGTAGTGTAACCTCAGCTGTAGGACAGGTTCACACCTGTGTTGAAGATTCTGTTCAACGCAGATTATGTAAAAAATGACGGAAAAAAAAAATTCAGCATGCTGACGGATCTATTAGGTGTGTTGGGCACCATTGGTGTCTGTTATTTAAGGGTATTTCCACACAATAGATTCTAGCGTTGAAAATGTCAGTGCCAAATCAGCGTCGTATCTTCGTCAGGAATTTGCATGGAGTTCAGATGAGGATACGGTGCTGATTTTCTGAGGCAGATTTCCTCAAACGTGGTCATGACTTAGAGCCATTCTGTTTTTGGGCTTGAAACGCGTAGACAATGTGCCTGTCTGTATGTGTCTTTTTTGATTTTTAATCATGTTTTTATTATGAGTCTACAATAAATATTGCGTTTTTTTGAATACAAGAGTGCTGGATAAAATCTTATCGTTCATTTGCACTTACAAGATCCATCTACAGCTGGAGGGTCTGCTTTCTTTTGTGCACCAAAGGATCATTGGATACAGATCCCATTGCAAGCTGAATGTTGGTGGAATCAGGCGAGGGAGCTAATTTTTTTTTACTATATTATGCAATATGATTTTCTCAAACACCTCAAAGAAATTACTTGTCAATTCTATTTTGCCGCTGAAAATTTTCAGCCCTGAAAAGAATTCAGTGCCAAGAAAAATCAGCATCGTGTAAACCACAATGAAGATTTTCCATAGGAAATAATGCAAATACAGTTGGATTGCATGCTAATTCTGAAGCAGATTCAGCTCCGAGTCCGCTTCAAAATCAGCGTCCAAATCTTGTGTGTGAACGTAGCCTAGCAGGTTCAGTGCCACCTCTGTGATGGAATTGGCCCTTATATTGGGTATATTGGAGTGATATCTAGACGCTTTAAGTGTAATGCTGTAACATGAAATATAGCATAATGATGAATATAGTAGTATATTCTTTATGGCAATGGATAATAACTCCTGCTTTAACTACTGGCTCATTTGCACAACTGTATTTTTGGTCCATTAATGTTATGTTGGAAGAAAATTTAATTCTCTCGTAAAAATATGGATGAGAACAAGGAAAACAAATGTGGCTATACAAGCACAATCATGGTCAGGTTTGAAGGGTTATTTAGATCAGGAAGCGGTATTGTTATTCACTCTTGAAGTAAGTACAGGATTTATGTTGGGATCAACTGATACAACATAGTCTTGTCAAATTCACCATGTGAACCATAAAGTATTTTTGAGTCTATTTAGAATTTCCAATGGTGTGCCATATCTGACATTCGCCCCGGAAATTGGTAAAAGATTATGTAAAGTCCTCGTTATTAGCTGCCTACAGGTAAACATGACATCCATATATAAACATGTCAAGTAAAGTGGATAATGCTGTCATTGACCATGACATATGAGAAAAAAAGAAATATAATAAACCTATGTTAGCAAGCAGCACAACGATGATCGGACCAAAGACAAACCTGAGCATTTATGTCTCCGACCTTCTCCCCACACAGTTATGCAAATTTCTAGTGCACCATGTACGTTCCAATGTACCGAAGGAGTCGGTGACATTTTAAACTGCTGTAATATGCAATCCCAGCACTATTGCAGAAGCAGAACACATTACTTTGGTATAATGTAAATCATCATGTATGGCTTTAGAAGCTTATACATAACAATGAAGGTGCATACACAAGAAAAACAAGGTTAGCGGGAAAAGGAAAACCACCGGCAAGAAAAAAAAGTCCCAATCTAACATTTTTGACCACCAAATGTAAAAGAGTAGAAGTTGTGTGAGACATGATGAGATGAGGTGTTACTGTTTATTTTCTTTCCTTCAAAATCTTTCTTACGACAGACATGAAAATGAGATTTACATCATCCTGTGACTTTGTTATCAAAATATTTAAGAAAAAAGAGGAGTGCGAAGGACAAACGGGGGAGCGAGAATGAAGAGGACAGGAGGTGTGGTAATGAAAGAGACAGGTGGTGAGAGCAGAGGTGAGCGAGGGCTGTGGAATGAATGCAGCATTAGCTGATTATTGCAGGCTGTCACTCCGAGAGCTCATTATCCCGTCTCTCATTGTGATGATACAATAACTTCCGCCAGGAAGAGAGCGTGAAGGGAGCAGATTAGTCTTATGTGCGGGGAATCAGAATGGCACATAACTGCTGGAGAGGCTGGCCAATCTGCAATGTCACATATCGTTCAATGAAACATATATATAACCCCTGAAGTGAGACATAACCACCAAAGTGCCTTCCACTAAAAGGACAAATTGCAGTCTATTCATATAACAGACTGCTTGTCAAGCTGTCATCTCCTGCAGTTTGAAGTGATGCTGCAATGTGGGTTTGCAATTTCAAATATTTCAACCCTTTACACTCTGCACTCTTTTACTACACATGTAGAAGAATTCAGACAAATGCTTAGATTTATTGCAAAATGAGGAATCCACAAATGATGTATGACATGAGGAGAAGGAAGAATTGATAGAAGAATTCAAGAAATGGAGTAAGAACATTGCTGGCTGCAGTGAGATTGAGGTACAATAAGATACAAAACGACATCATATAGACAAAGAAACAGGATATGATAGAGCAACAAGACTAAACAAACTCAACACATGGGTAGCAAAGGGTAGGAAAAGATTCATAGTAAACAAGAACACAATAATACAAGGGGAACATGAAATAAACATTAAAGTATGAGAAATGGGGAAGTAGACCATCGCAAGGAGACTGCAGAAAATGTGATAGAGCAGTTGCCAGTTGAAGAATCGAAAGAGTTGTAAGAGAAAGTAAGTTGTAAGAGATTAGTCTTCTGTAAGTAAGTAAGTGATAGAGCAGTTGCCAATTGAAGAATCAGAAGAGTTGTAAGAGAAAGACTGAAGAAATGGAATGGAAACTGAAAGACTATTCTTGACCAGGGATTTGTAACCTATACATCAGGCCTCAAAACTTGAAACATAGGTAATACTCCTAATCCTTTCATTTGTGTGGCAGCCAGTTAATTTGAACATCGTTTTCAACATTTTTACTTTATGATTCAGCATTTTTATAGCAGTTCTATAACCCCTGGCAAATAGTATGGAATTACCACACTGATAATATGTTCAATTAGAAAATATACAAATCACAGATAAGGCAAAAAACACGTTTAGTAACTGAACAATTTGGCTCCATTAAATATACCTCAAACAAATTAAATAAAATAATTAAAATTATTTTACTTTTTCAAATCAACTAGGGAAAACACTTAACCACTTTTCTTTTTCAAAAAGTGTTTTCAGAAGGGTAAAAAAATCTCTCCTTGAGGAGAGGGACCAATAAAGTGGTCAGTGTGAGGGTTTACTTGCCATTCAGACCTCACTGACTGTTTTGCATAAAGCAAAGGTTTATAGGAAAAGAGCTGAGGAGCTCCACAAAGTGTTTGACTGATGAGTGTTGTCAGAAGGAGGACTATTTTTTTTTTAATTTTCACCATAAAATTGTTATTGGATTGCCATCTGGACTATTGCTGACCTAGTCATTGATATATTTTTTCTGAAGAAAAGATTTAATACTCTTTGCTCTGTGATATGACTTATCATCATGAAAATAACTCAACAATTAACTGTTAAATTAATGATTGCTATCTCTCTTAGTTCTTTATCTAGCACGTAACCTCTTACCATAAATGAGGGGACAAATGTGATTGTCTTCTTCAGGCAACATAATTATAGGATTCATTAAAACGACAGAAGACAAACGTTCCATCATCATCTACTTTCCCAATACAGTTTCATGATTGATCAGTGATCATTTTCATCCAATCGTCCACACTCCATTTCTGCTTCACTTTACACAACTGCAACCTTGTTTCTTCTATATCGGTGTTAGTCCTGGTTTTCATTTGGCTTCTGTGTACGTAAATTCCATTTCTTTCAGATGATTTCTTACATTTCTGTCATTCATTTGATTTTTGTTTTCTTGTGCATTTTCTATTGTTGGGGTATATTGCTTTGCATTCTCTATCCTAAAGCTTTGATGTCTTCCTTGGTCTACCTGTATGTTTTCCTTTTATAACCTTCCCATTTTGTTTCTATTTCTACAAACTTTTACACACAGCTGACTGGGAACAACAAACATCTTCTGCTACAACCTATGATAGGTTTCCATCTTGAAGGAGTTTTATTATCCTTTCCAGTATCTTAATTATCTAACAATATCTTTCAGTTAGTTAAATCCAAGAGCTCAGTAGAGTCTGTAAGCAGTTTTCTTTTTAACTGTAGACTAAAGCTAGGTTCATACCACATTTTCACCGTACATGTAAGGCGTAAGATTTTTACTTCTCATTGCCAAGAACAAGTATTCTGCTGTAACAGGATGACTATACAGTTAGATCCTGTTGCTACTGTCTTCTATTGTAAAAAGAAAAGTATATGTATACAACAGAAGTCAATGGCAACAGTATACAATTGTATAGACATCCTGCTGTTTCCTCTTGTCTTTTTGCAATGAATATTAAAAACATATGCCTCAAATGTAAGGTAGAAACATGATGTGAACCTAGCTTTGTTTGCTTGACCTGTGCTAGCATTTGCTTTAGAAATCTAAATTACCAGTTGGTCATGTTTTCTTCTATTTGATATAAAAATGCATGTGCCGTTAACTTCAATACTTTGCTCTCATTTGTTTGAGGTGTTTCATAAATTCAGAATGTTCTGCTATTAAACACTTTTGTGCCATGTCTATGATTTGTGTATTTGCTACAAAGTAAAGCAGCTGAGAGAACATCGTCTATGGGGGGTGATTTCATGATTTTTGCCAGAGGTTGTGTGCAAAGATTGTATCTGATGGAGGAGTCGGTAGGAAAAAGCTCATCAGTTGATCACCTGTTAATTGTAATGACGACGCTCGGATATATGAGGGAAGGTCATAAGACAAGGTTCTATATTTTATACTTCTGAATAAGTTATATGCAACTAGATATAACTGTGATAGATTGCTGCTTGATATTGTGTTATTAGGTGGCAAGAACCTCTCAGGTCTTGTGTTGTTGATACAGCCAGTTTAGCAATGGAGACCATGCTTTGTGAGAAAAGGTATAATCACCAACTCATTGAATGTAATTGAACGCCATTGTGCCAGTTTGTTTTATGAATTTACTCTTTACTCACGGCCTTGAGGTTGTGATATATCATATATGTGGGGATGATGCTGTGAATTTATTAATGGGAAGATAGTGGATGAACAGTGAAGTAGGCATCCATACATGTTTATTACACAGGGCAGATGTGTTTTTTGAAACAGTTGTTAACCAAGTTTTGATTTATGAGTAGTATTCTCATGTTTGGAATTTACTTCTTAAACTGCATATGTCACTGCAGTTGCACAACTGGAAGTGCTTAAAGGGGTTTTCCAGAAAAATCTATATATTAGGGATACTTGAAATTCAAATATTACCAACTTTGCAATTTTGTTTTTTTTTTTACTGATTCCACCCTTCTTTCCACGTTGCTGGTCATAAGCCTTCGCTGCTTCTGGTACCGCTCCATCCACACTGACCTGGTATCCATGTTGACACCATGTCAGATAACATTGGAGCCACTTATCCATAGTGATATCACTGTTGTAATCGGCAATCCACCACCACAGTCACCTGCTATGTTGTCTCAATAGACCTCATGAAGGGACAACAGGAGCATTAGGTGATCCCCAAGATCAGCAACTGGGAAATGAAGTGGGATCCTTCCATGTCCATTTTTGAAAGTCATTTTGTTTTTTACTGTAAAAAAGTTACAAATTCTATACTGATTAATTTCTTAATAAATGCAGTTGGAACACTGTTTTTTTCTGATGCAGGGCTCCAAATGCCCTACATAGACATTAGGTTAAAAATTTATATTTTGGTGGCTTAAGAATATCACCAGGGAGGGCCCAGGTTTTCATTGCATACTGTTTATACACATGCTAGACTCAATAATAAAGCAGTGTGCAGTAAGCTCATCCTAACATCCACAAGAATTGTATCATTGATAGAGGAATTATTGCCGCTCTTCTGCTTTAGTAAATACTTGTGTTCCCTGTTCTAGAAATGTATTACTGAATCAGGGCTGAGAGTCAGTGTGTGCAGGGCCATACCCCTTTGGAAACTGGAATGATAACACCCAGCTGACAGATTCAGTAATATACAGTGCCTTGTGAAAGTATTCGGCCCCCTTGAACTTTTCAACCTTTTGCCACATTTCAGGCTTCAAACATAAAGATATAAAATTTTAATTTTTTTGTGAAGAATCAACAACAAGTGGGACACAATTGTGAAGTGGAACGAAATTTATTGGATATTTTAAACTTTTGTAAAAAATAAAAAACTGAAAAGTGGGGCGTGCAAAATTATTTGGCCCCTTTACTTTCAGTGCAGCAAACTCACTCCAGAAGTTCAGTGAGGATCTCTGAATGATCCAATGTTGTCCTAAATGACTGATGATGATAAATATAATCCACCTGTGTGTAATCAAGTCTCCGTATAAATGCACCTGCTCTGTGATAGTCTCAGGGTTCTGTTTAAAGCGCAGAGAGCATCATGAAGACCAAGGAACACACCAGGCACAAGACCAAAGAACACACCACACCAAGCGACTTGCAGCTGTAATCGCAGCAAAAGGTGGCGCTACAAAGTATTAACTTAAGGGAGCCAAATAATTTTGCACGCCCTACTTTTCAGTTTTCTATTTTTTACAAAAGTTTAAAATATCCAATAAATTTCGTTCCACTTCACAATTGTGTCCCTCTTGTTGTTGATTCTTCACAAAAAAAAATTAATTTTATATCTTTATGTTTGAAGCCTGAAATGTGGCAAAAGGTTGGAAAGTTCAAGGGGGCCGAATACTTTCGCAAGGCACTGTATTTCTAGATGGAATAACAGAGGAACAGTACAACACGAAGTTATAAGAGAAGATGCTTCAGAATTATTATTTCACAGGAAACACTAATATTCACTAACACATACATGTCAGCGGATGTCACAGGTCCACTTTAAAGGTATGTTTACACAGCGTATTTGCGGGGCATAATTCGGCTTGTAATTGCGCAACAATATGTCCAAATTACGCCCCACAAACAACGTAATTCATAGTTCTCATTGAGAGCTATGATTACGTGCCGTTTTCCCCAATACGAACTACACGTCTGGAGAAAGAAGTGACAATGAAAGTGAATGGGAGCCGTCAGAGAGCGTTTTACAAGTACGGCATATTGTGGCACGTACAGTATGCACCGCAATACGCCGTGTGAACATACCCTAATTCTGCAGGATATCTACATCTCTGTGTCAGGAAAACTGTAAATATATAATGAGAAAAAGCTCTATTTTAAATGCAGGATGTAAGATAATGTTAACATTCATTTTAAAAGAAGAGTATTGCAAAGTTTGTTATTTGCTTTTTGCAATCAATGCATGGTTGACTAGACAATGCTTGTAACACAGTGAATGTCTTGGAAAGTTTGGGCTGGGAAATTTTGAAGTATCCTGTCTACTGCCCTGACTTTGGCACCTTTGATGCCAGCATCAAATTAGAAACCTATAAAATGACTGTGAGAGCAGATACGTCTTTTATCAGCAAGGATTTGCTTCTTTGGCCTTTTGTGTAGACAAGTGCATTAACAGAGAAGGCAATTATGTTAAAAAATAGACTACATCAAGGGCTACATCAGTTTACATCAAGGAATCTTACTTTTGACTTCCCTAGTAATTTAGTCTCTGGATGTAACAGGTTGTTTTGAAAATAAATGACATTATACTGTGGATGACGAAGCTGAAAAGGCATGAAATGCATTAAAAAATAAATGCAAATAGGAAATGTGTACATAGACCTGAATCTGAGATACAACATACAAAGATGCCGAATGTATATAAAATATGTAAAGCAAAAAAGAAGGAGGTGTGCTATTAACTTAGCTAACAGGACTAAACGGCAGCAAAGAAAAGAATGGTGAATATTCTCTATACAGGGATACTTTATCAAGAGGACGGACATTCCTGCTTTGAAAAATAACAATAGCAATTCTTTGCTTGTGAAGCAGCCAGCAGCTTATTGGTTTCCAATGAGATTGCAGCAAAGGGAATCAGGGCTTTATAGCAATCCCCCTGTGTCACAAAAGATAACGTCCAAACAGGGTATGGGCCAATTATACTTCAAGCAAATACTTCAACATAGAGACATATGGAAGAAAAACAGGGAGAGCTACATTTAACATCAACCCATTCAGCAATTTAGGGGCTAAGGCGAATGATATTGGGGGAAGGGAAGACAAATTAACCTTCGTGCTGCTTTTCTCCTTGCAGTATAGAAAAGATTACACATTAGCAGGAGCTCATTAACCCTACTGACCCTGTGCCCAGCAACCAAAGAGTTAACCCTTTAGCGACCAAAAGTGTTATTGCTCATAAATATAGAGTTATATATCCGTATACATATATACACCTATTATATATAGAAAGTCCCTTCGTGTCACAGATTTTAAAAGCACAGATGGTCACCTGACAATTTAAATGCCCATGCATTTTCCATGCAAATCCTCCCATGCACATTCAGACACTGGAGGGTAAGTCCCATATTTTTCAAGGTCCTTGGGGGTTCCTCCTCTGTACATTGCAGTCCATTTAGAATTGGGAAATAGGCAGGAGAAGCTCCTGAAAGTACATCTAAGTTCATGGCTTGAAATGCCCAATTCACTTCATGCCACTGCGCAGAACCTGATTTGCAGCTATTAACATTACGCTAATGATGAAGGCGATGGCGAAGGCGCAGATGAGACTCTTGCGCACGCAAGTCTGGCGGATTTGTTGATTTGGGGAGCCTGAAACAAAGAAATTGAAATTAGTGATGACTACATTCCATATGTTATAGCAGAAATTCAGATACCTATTACAGTTGAAACCAGAAGTTTACATACACTATATAAGAAGACACATATGCATGTTTTTCTCACTATCTGACATGAAATCAGAATAAACCTTACTCGTTTTAGGTCAATTAAGATTACCAAAATTATTTATATTTGCCAAATGCCAGAATAATAAGAGAGAAATTTTTAAGGCATTTTTATTACTTTCTGCAAAGCCAAAAGCTTACATACTTTAGGATTATTATGTCTTTAAACAATTTGGGACAGCCCATATGATGATGTCATGTATTTGGAAGCTTCTGATACCTTTACTGATAACATCTGAGTTAATTAGAGACACACCTTTGGATGTTTTTTAGTTGCACACTAGAAACACACTGCTTCTGTGTGTAACATCATGGGAAAATGTTAAGAAATGAGTCAAGATATCAGGAAGAGAATTATGGACTTGCACAAGTCTGGATCATCCTTGGGTACAATTTCCAGATACCTGAAGGTACCTCGTTCATCTGTACAAATAATTGTATGCAAGTACAAACAAGATGGGAATGTCCAGCCATCATAACGCTCAGGAAGGAGACGGGTTGTATGTCTCGGAGATGAATGTAGTTTGGTCCGACATGTGCATATCAACCCAAGAACAAAAGCAAAAGACCTTGTGAAAATGTTTGCAGAAGCTGGTAAGATTGTGTCATTATTCACAGTGAAACAAGTACTTGGGTTGAAAGGCCACTCTCCAGGAAGAAGCCATTACTCCAAAAGAAACCTATAAAAGCCAAATTAATGTTTGAAATGCACACAGGAACAAAGACCTACATTTGTGGAGAAATGTCCTGTGGTCTGACGAAACTAAAATTGAACTGTTTGGCCATAATAACCATTGTTACGTTTGGAGGAAAAATGGAGAAACTTGGAAGCCTAAAAACACCATCCCAGCTGTGGGGCCTTGGGGTGACAGCATCATGTTGTGGGATTGTTTTGCTGCAGGAAGAACTGGTGCACTTCACAAAATAGATGGCATCATGAGGAAAGAAGATTGTGTGGCAATACTGAAACAACATCTCAAGACATCAGCCAGGAAGTTAAAGCTTGGGCGGAAATGGGTCTTCTAAATGGACAATGACCTGAAGTATACTGCCAACCTGGTTACTAAGTGGCTTAAGGATAATCAAGTCAATGTTTTGGGGTGGCCATCACAAAGACCTGATCTCAATTCTATTGAAAACTTATGGGCAAAGCTAAAAAGGCAGGTGTGAGCAAGGCAACCTACAAACATGGCTCAGTTACACCAGTTCTGTCAGGAGGAATGGGCCACAATTCCTACGAACTATTGTGAGAAGCTTGTGGAAGGATATCCAAAACGTTTGACCCAAGTCATACAGTTTAGCGGCAATGCTACCAAATACTAATGAAATGTATGTAAATGTTTTGCTTTGCAGAAAGTAATAAAAATGCCTTAAAAATTCTCTCTCATTATTCTGGCATTTGGCAAATATAAATAATTTTGGTAATCCTAATTAACCTAAGACGGGTAATGTTTATTCTGATTTCATGTCAGATAGTGAGAAAAACATGCATATGTGTCCTTTTATATAGTCTATGTAAGCTTCTGGTTTCAATTGTATATACCTCCACTCCATCGATCCTATTGACTTTGGATGGAGCACATGCACCATCACAGCCTTCTTTACCATGCTCATGCACTGAAAAAAGGAAGGAGGAATCAAGGCCTCTATTTTAGCAATCAGTGGGGGTGCCAGTTATGGGACCACAGCGATCAGACATTTATCACATATGCTGTGACTTCTTTAAAAGCGTATTGCAAAATATGTTTCTTTGAAGAAGATGGAGTTGGAAATGTAGGTTTCATGGATGCTTTTCAGAAGATGGGTAATATAGATGCAAGGAATGAAGAAGGCTATAAAAACTATTTCTACCAAGGTATACATCACTCTATATGTAGATAAACTGTCTACAAATGGAGAAAAATTTTGGACTGTTGCTGCTGTTTCTAAAAATGGATGTTCTGTCTTGGTCACTCCAAAAGAACAGTCAATTTTTAAAAAGGGAGAGATGAACCCAAGGGTAACAGCAAAAAAGCTTCTGTTCAGGTGTCCACCATTAGAAGACAGACTAAACAAGGACTGTATTAATAGAAGGAGACTGCAAAAGAAACTGCTGGTGTCTGAAACAAACATTGCAGCCTGGCTCAAGCTTGCCTATGATCACTTGGTTGTCCACAGTAGTTTGGGTAAAATGCTGTATGGATAGATAAGACAAAAGTAGACATTTTTTGACAAAAATATGCAATATGCAAGTATTTGGAGAAAAAAAGAACACTGGACACCAAAATTTAATCCTAACTATAAAACATGGTAAATTGAGCTTCATGTTCCAGGGCAGCTTTGTTGTTTCAGGGTCTGGATATCTTCCCCTCAATAAAGGAGGAAGAGTGGTCCAAAATGTTTACATAAGGTTGTGTATATCATATTTGCAGCTACATGAAATATGTGGTGGAGGTTATTGCTACTTAATGGGAATCTACAGGTTATTACATTGATGGATTCACCCAATTTCTCTCTCTGCACTATGGATGTTTATGCAACATGTTCATAAACAGTACAACTGTTTTGTCTTGTTAGTTTATTTGATTGCCTTTGTTTATAATTGTGACTTAGGGTCAGTTTTGGACTTAGTTTTCAGATTTTAAAAACCATAAAAAACCGAATATCAACTGGGCGTTCTTGTAGATCATAGACTACAGAACAGCATGCAGTGCCAATCAGCTGCCTCTAAGGCAAGTAAGATATTGGCGTGCATTAAAAGAGGCATGGACTCACGGGACAGGGATGTAATATTACCGCTGTATAAGGCGACCTCACTTGGAATATGCTGTTAAGTTCTGGGCCCCAGTTTATAGAAGAGATGTAATGGAGCTAGAGAGAGTGCAAAAACGAGCAACCAAACTTATAAGGGGAATGGAGCATCTTAGTTATGAGGAGGGGTTTTAGTAAAATTTTGAACTTAAATTTAGTCTTGAGAAAAGACGGCTTCGGGGGGACATGTTTAAATTTATATAAATATTAAATGTTCCCTCAAAAAGTATGGGGAAAAATTATTTCAAGTAAAGCCCCCTCAAAAGACAAGGGGACCTTCCCTTTTTGACTAGAGAAAAAGGATTCAATCTCCAGAGGAGAAGGACTTTTCTTCACTGTTTAGAACTGTGAATCTGTGGAATAGCCTGCCTGGGGAAACTGGTCACAGCAGGAAACAGTAGAAGTTTCAAGAAAGGCTTAGATAACTACCTGAAGCTAAAGAACATTAATGCGTTTTGTAGCTAGTAAAATTCTGGTTTCTGGCTGGTGAGGTTCAGTGGTCAAAAATGGGGTCTCCACTGGAGCAAATTGGCTCTTGCCTTGTGGGTTACAGGGCATTAACCAATGGTGAGGCTGGGCTTAAAATCCTTGTCCCCCCTCCCTTCAACCACATTTTACCCACCCTTGGTTGAACTTGATGGACACATGTCTTTTTTCAGCCGTGCTAACTATGTAACTATCCCCATTGGCTTCAATAGATAATCTGAGCTGTAGTCTACACAGCTCGGATTTTCTGACACTGGGATTTCGAAACCACCATTTTTCTAAAAACCTGGAACATGCACAGTAATCTGCTGTATTTCACTCAGAAAATGGTGGATCGTTGTACTATTCCATTGAATGGGACGGCCAAAATCTGGAAACCGTCACCAAATACAGCGCAAAAAAGTGCAAAAAAATTAAAATAGAGTGTAAAATACTAGTCGGATTCCAATTCAGAATCTGACCAGTATATGTCATTGGCCGTGTAGACGCAGCCTAAGGTAACCAGACCAAATCTTATTAGTAATCAATGCGTAAATCCAGGCAATTCCAAATAGTTCACTTACTTTTTGTTGTAGCTGTAACATCCACAATGTATTGCACATTTCAGCTGAGAATGACATTCATAGAAATACTATTCTTGGTCTCCAGTGCTCAGTAGCTGGTTTAAGTCTTGAAGAATCTAGCTGCAGGTCCACTTTAGGCATAAGAGCTTATATATAAGATTGTTGCAGTCAATTATTATTACTATTATTATTAGTCTGTGTTTTGTGATTTTAGAAACATGCCTTCCATTTCTATGACCAGAGTTGACATTTGTGACCACACAGAAATATTACTTACTTTCCATGTCTACAGGACAATCCCCTCTTGTTCCGAGGTTTCCAGCCTCTTCAGTCAAGATAATGTTTTCAATGTCACGCATGGACAGGTGCTCACAAAAAGTGTCATATAATAATCTCTTCAGTTCCTCAACCGACAATGACTGCATGTCACACTGCAAAGACATATATAGGATATGGGGTTTTCACTGAAAATGACTTAGAAATTTGTATTATCCCATAAATGATAAACTAAAAATAAGCTGTCTTCAAACAAAAAAACCACACTGCTAAACAACTGAAAAAAAATTCTTATCATCACTTCAACTGGTATACTTAGGGCTTTCCCTCACTAGACTAGCTGCACTAAATGGCATGTAAATAAGTAGAATTAAGAAGCCAAGGTTAAAAAAAGGCGTTGAAGTCTCGGCAAGCACTCTACTTTTCTAGAGTTACTATGACCGCTTCCTACTCTCTACATTGGCAGCATGTACTGTAGCTCATGAAGAAGGTCATATGCTGTGAGCTGGCTTTGTGGGTAAATAAAGTGTACAATAGGCTGTCTGCACACATAAATTGTTGCTGTCGTGGGTAAGAGGGGCGATTTATTACAGTTGCAAAATGGGATGATTATTAGATTTTTGTCCACAGATGGCAGTATTTCTAAAACTGTGTTCATGTGCTTCTATGGTAAAAGTCTATTGTGAGTGGACAAATGGTACCATTGCGAATAAGCAAGGTGGAAACTGCAAAGCACCATGTGAGAGCTAAATGTCAGCTATGTAAGTGAGTGAGGGCGACTGATGCTACAGTGAAGCAGCTCAACACAAAAATGAACCACAGGACTACCAGATGTGTGCCTAAAACAAATGTTCAGTGAACCCTACTGTGCATGGGGTTCCAAAACAGGCGGACGTCACTGTACCTCTGCTAATGAAGTTGCATCAGCAGAAAAGGCTTCAATTTTCCTAGTAGTATTGGAATAGGACCTATGCTGATTGGCAAAGGGTTGCCTTCTTGGATGAGTTACCCTGCAACCACTGCAAGAATATGATCTGGGGCACTCTCAATTGGTTTGGGTATGAATCCATCATTGCAGATCATGTACATCCATAAATGCTGACTGTGTTCCCTGGAATGGATGGAATCTCCCAGCAAGACAATGCGACATTTCACATGGCTACAAATGTCTGACATTGGTAGGAAGCAGGGGCGTAACTACCGGGGTAGCAAACATTGCAGCTGACCCGGGACCTGAGGGGGGCCCGGGCCGCGAGGCAGCTGCTAACACGTCTGCTTCCCTAGTAGTTCAGATCTTGCGCACGCCAGCAGTGAACATAACAGTTCATTGCCAGCTGGGCAGAGCCTGGCACTTCCTATCCCTGAACGCTCGGGCCTCCGGGGGCCCCCTTTTCTCCCTAATCTGCGGCAAAGGCCCCTTTAACCCAAAAGAGGGTCCCCGGCCCACAGGGGGGGACAGGGGTGGTGCGGGGGCCTTTAAAATTTCATCGACCCGTCCATCCCCGGGCCCACAGACTGGCCGGGAGCTGGGGCTGGTCCATGGGAGGAATTGTGGCACAGGTAAGTAAGGGGATTCAGGTGCGTTGTTTGGGGTCCTAAAACCCCCCGGGGGTCGGGCCCTTTGTGTTTTTCTGGGTGGGGCCCGGGTTTCCCCCGGGACATTTTTCGCCCCTTTCATTGTGAACTGCGGATGTTTTTTTTAAGAGAAAAACCTTGTTTTCCTGTAAACTAATTTTTCCCCAACCCCACACAGTTTCCCGCCCCATCCCCCTCAGCGGGTTGCCCAAGTAAAAAAATCCCCAATGAAAAAATTTAAATTTTTTCCAAAAACTTCTCACCTTCTTTAGGGCCCAATACCCCTAAAACAGTCCCCAAAAACTTTCACCGTTTTACATGGAGCAAATCTACCGGGACAAGTGATTGTTACAAAAAAACCCCCTACAAAACCAAGACCCCCAAAACAAATTACTAAAAAAGGCTCAAAAAATTTCCTTTTGCCGGGCCCCTGGGTAGGAACCCCCCCCACATGTAAATTTTAAAGCACACAGGCCCTGGGAGAAAAAAATATTACGCCATACAGGGACCAGTTTAGTGGTAGAAAATATGTAGGCTCTGCAGACTTATAATTGATTACATGCAGTTACATTTTTGTGACTAAACGGGGACGTTTTTTGATCAGCTTTCGTTTCACTTTCCCTTTTTTTTTCTCCTTTTCACACCTTCATGCTGATTGCCCCCGGCCAAGGGATTTGTTTGGGGTTTTGGGGACACAAATATTTTAAAGAATCCTACTTTTCCCAGAAAACTCCTTAATTTTTGGTTTTTAACCCCCAGTCCCCAGTTAGGTTTTATGGGGGGCACTGAAGCATTTATAGGGGGCCAAAGGGGCAGAAAATAGGGGGCCCACAGGAGATATTTTAGGGCCACGGGCAGGTATATGGGGGGCCAAAGGCAGTATATGGGGGGGCCAGGCAGTATAGGGGGCCACAGGCAAGTTTATAGGGGGTCATGATGCATTTATATGGGGGCCACAGGCAGTAATGGGGGCACTAAAGGCAGAAAAATGGGGTCATGAGGCAGTATAGGGGGGTCACTGAGGCAGTTATAGGGGGGAAACACAGGCAGGTATATAGGGACACAGGCAGTTTTTGGGGGGCCACAGGAAGGATATAGGGACACGGCAGTATAGGGGGGCCCACAGGAGGTTTTAAAAGGTGCACAGGAAAGATATGGTGGCCACAGGCGGCATATGGTGGCCACAGGCGGGGCGAAAGGGGGCCACGGCAGGCATAGGGGAAACCCAAAATTCAGGCATATGGGAGCCACGGGCAGGGATAGGGGGGCCCCACAGGCGGGGATATGGGGGCCACAGGCAGGGATAAGGGGCCCAGGCAGCTTAGGGGGGAAAAGGAGGGATTGGGGGCCACAGGGGAAAGGGGGTTAGGGGGGGCCACAGGAAAGTTTTGGGGGGGGGCCACAGGCAGGCATCAAGGGGGGCACAGGCAGGGATAGGGGGGCCCAAACGGCCCGGGAAATTTATAGGGGAAAAGGCGGGGGAATTATGGGGGCCACAGGCAGGCTTTAAAGGGGGGCACAGGCGGGGGAATATGGGGGCCCGGGCCCAGGGATATGGGGGCCACAGGCAGGGATATGGGGCCACGGGCAGGGATTTGGGAAAGGGGCGGGAATTATGGGGGCAAAAAGGGAAGGCATATAGGTGCACAGGCAGGGTTTTATGGGGGGCCCAAAGGCAGGGTTTGGGGGGCCCACAGGCAGGCTTTATGGGGCACAGGCAGTATATGGGGGCACTAAAGGAAAGGAAAAACGCTTTTTTTTAAAATAAAACATTCTTCTCCCCTTTAAAACCCCCCCCGGGGGGGGGGAGGGGGCGCCTCCCCGGCAGTCCTGGGCCCGCACGGCCCTATGACGCGTTTGGTGCCCCCGGGGGAAAGGGCCAGCATCGGGATGGACATACATCATCCCCGACGCTCCCGGCTGGGGGCGACGGGGCCGGCAGCGGGGTCCGCGCGCTGTGGGGGGCCCGGGGGGGGCCCCGCTTTTTGTCGGACCTGGGGGGTGGAACACTGTCTGGGGGGGCAGGGAGGCCCGCCCCCTTGCTCCGCGGGAAAGGCCCCTCGGGCTGAGTGTGCCTTTCCCAGCGGAGGGAATGCAGCTGTAGGGCCGGTCGGTCCCTCCGGCCCCAAGGGCAGGGGCTGGACCCCGGGAGCTGGGGGGGCACAGGGGGGTTTTTTTTTGGGGGCCCAAAGCCCCGAAAAAAAACAGCCCTTCGAGCCCCTAAAGGGTGATTTCTTTTTTTTTTTAAACTTTAATGAAGCTGCCTGCTTATTTGGGGACCCCTATAGACTACTAAGCCATGCCTGCCTGTATATAGGGTCCCTATAGATTACTATATGCCCTTCCTTCCTATTATAGGGCCCCTATAGACTACCAGAGCCCTGCCTGCCTATGTATATGGCCCCTATAGACTACCAAGCTCTCCCTCCCTTTAATAATATAAAATTATGGTCCCTATAGCATACCCTATGCCCTCCCTTTAAATATATATATATATATATATATATATATCTATATAATCCCTACAGACTACCAAAACCATGCCTGCCTATATATATGGCCCCTGTAGCCTACCTTATGCCCCGCCTGACTGTATATAGGGCCCCTATAGACTACTCTAAGCCCTGCCTGCTTATATATGGTCCCTATAGACTACCCTAAGCCCGCCTGCCTATATATATGGCCCCTATAGACTACCAAAGCCATGCCTGCCTATATAGGTGGCCACTATAACCTACCCTATGCCCTGCCTACCCAAATATATGGCCCCTACAGACTACCTACGCCCTGCCTGCCTATATACATGGGCCCTATAAGCATACCCTATGCCCTTCCTGTCTTATTATAATTATATATATATATATATATATATATATATATATATATATATATATATATATAGCCCCTATAGACTACCTAAGCCCTGCCTGCCTATATATATGGTCCCTATAGCCTACCATATGCCCTGCCTGCCTATTTATATGTACTGCCTAAATACCTGGTGCCTATGTACTGCCTACCTACCTACCTGGAGCCTACCAACCTACCTATCTAGAGCCTACCAACCTATCTGATGGCTTCTACCTACCTGGCAACATGATTCTGAGGGCTACAGGCCATAGCTGTAACATAATCTCCAGGGGGTGAATTATGTATTCCTCCCCTCTAGGAGACTGGGCCTCTAAGCTATGGACTATACCCCTCTGTCACCTCTTGGAAGTTTGTAAAGTGGTGGTGGGCAGTGAGTTATGTGCTGGAAAAGTGAGGATTCTAAGATATTTGTGTCTAAATCATGATGGCAGTCTGGACCAAATGCAGAATAAAAGGGAAAGTCAACGACTTGTCAGAAAAACGTCACCTGTGAGTCACAAGATGTAATTACACTGTAATCAGTTACATGTCTGCAGAGTCTGTGTACACTGGTGTCTACCACTATATTGTCACTGTATGGGGGTAATATACAGTCTGTAGAGCACCTTTGTACACTATCTTCCACTATATGGTCACTATATGGCGGTACTATTGGTCTGTGTATACTGCGCAGTAATAGTGTAGGGGTATTATTCAGTCACTATGTGGTGGTAATTTGTGGTCATATTCTGGCGGTATAATCCAGTCCTTATGTAATAGTGTTATTGGTAATGTTGGTCTTGGTATAGTGGGATTTGTTTGGTAGCAGTATGATGGTGATATGTAGGGTGAGGTATTTGCCCCTTGTATTATCTAGTAACTGCATGTCCTGGTAGATGGTCGTGGTCGGGGAGGCAGGCGAAGCGGGGGGGGGGGGGAGGGGGCGAGGGGGGGGAGAGAGAGCCCCCGTCCCGAGGCTGGGAGGGGCCCATCCAAAACTTTGCTATGGGGCCAGTTTTATTTGCCCCTGATTCTAAAAGCATGACCAAGACTTCCAAATACTATGCTGGCGCCCTAGATAGTTGATCATCTGTGGGACCACCGCTGCAATGCGCCCAAAGTATGCCCTGCAAATACGGTAAAATCATAGCACACTAGCCAGGGAAAGGGAGGGTGAATGGGGGTCAGGCCGGAGCACTTTAGGAATACGCACTAAAACAGCAGCGTGCACAGTACACGCCGCTTTACGCCTTGTGAACCCGACCTTACAGAACAACAAAATCAGAGTTCAGCTTTCTTTTTGCCAGAGGCAGTAAAAGGGCATGTTCACATAACGTTTTTAAATCCGAAAAATGAATTGAAAAGCGCTGCGTAAAATGTATCCAAAGACATACCCAAAGTGTGTTTCGTATTTGAAAGCTTTGTCTGTGCAGCAGAAATGCAATCTACAGTGTCTGCTGCATAGGGTGTTAGATGCCTGTTTGGGTCCAAAACACGGATCCAAACAGGCATCTAAAAAACGCCATGTAAACATATCCTAAAAGATGAAAGCTAAGCTCTGTTTGGTTGCTATAGATAGTTTTCCTAAATAAGGCCCATTGAGTTTTCTTTCTTTATACATTAGCATAATCTGCACTAAAATGTGCAGCATGACAAATCAGAGAAAATTCCAATTGGAGGGGAGAAAATGCCTTAACCTGTTTTTAGGATAATTTTATGGGTCAGTTTGTGAAAGATCCTACTACCTGTGATGCTTTGTTACACATGGTGATTTCTAACAATGCAGAAAATATTGGAATGGTCTCTGTTTGAAAAAACCTTGGTAAGACTGACCAAAATATAATTACATTCTATCTAAACTGAAAGAGACAATCACGGGCAAAACTACTAAAATCACACAAAACATGGCTCACACCTACTGGTAAAAGGTGTAACGATGCTGGTTGGCACAGATAACAACACAACTTATAAAGAAAATGAAGCCAACCTGCAGTCGCATGCAGGTAATACGAAGCACATACCAAAAAATAAATGCAGGAACTTTCCATTGGATGATGGACAGCAAAGCAGATGATGAAAAGAGCACGGATGGAGATGTAAGGATACATGACTTGAATCCAGAAGCAAGAAACTGAAGAAAACACCTTACCCTAAACACTAACTTTTAGGAACTTGGTCCCTTACCTGTCCCTAAATGTACTCCTAACACTAGACACCACTGTCCATATCCTAACACTATCCTTGCCAAAGTCCCTCACAATGCTGGCTCTACCCAAACAGCTCAAAACTATGAAAGGAACAGAACACACTGCAAGACTGACACAAGGCAAACAGAAGACTAAGACAAACAGAACTCTAAAAAAAACTAAGAACAAAATAAACAAACCAAAAAAACAGGAACTAGCCCAATAGCCCAAAACTCCTAAGCTACCAAAAAAGAGATAAAACAGCCACACGGAAAAAAAATCAGCTTCATAGAGGGCTAGCAAACAACCCCTCCCTAATAATGAAGTCTTCAGTGGTCCCGTCCCCTCACTGATTTTCCGGACAGTTTTTTTGAGGAGGGGTACATAGAAAAGCCTCACCTGATCTAGTAAGCCGCAGAAGAAAAAAATAAAAAGGGAAAATTTCCTGAAAACGTAAACAAAAATGGAAAATTTTTAAAGGTTTAAAAACCCTGTGGACTTTTAAAAAGAGTTTTGGGAGATTTGGGCCCTTCACCCTTTTGAACATTTCAAATAATTAAATTTAAAAATTTGTAAAAAGGTAATATAACCATGTAAAATAAAAAATAAAAAAGGCAGGTGGCCAAATTAAGTAATACAAGTCCCCACATATTATAAAATTAAGGTACAAAAAATCCCAAAAAACCCAAAGGCCGGGAGTATTAGTACCACAAAACATAAGGGGGCCCATTAAAAGGGAAAAAAAGCCACTAAAAGGGGGTTTTTTTAGCGCGTAAAAAAGAAGGGGAGTTTTTTATGTAGGTGTTTAATTTTGGGGCCAGGGCTATTTGTTTAAAGGGATTGTTTTCCCCATGCTGTTTTTCTCAGAGCCACAGGCACTTCAAAATTAATTTTTTCTCATTTTTCCTGGTTAGGTTGTGGGAGGGTTCAAAGCAGTGGATTGTATATCAGCTCTTTTTTTTCTAACTCTTCAAATTTTTGTACTACATGATTTGGAAAAGATCTATAGGCAGAGGGGCTACAGAGTTTTAAAGTAAACAATCAAAAGAAAATTAATCTCCTTTTTTTGTTAGAGAAAAAAACCCCAAACTCTGTTCTCAAGCTGTTGACACACCCTCCCTTCTTTCTGTCTAATTGGGGAAAGGGGGGTAGGACTAACCAAGAAAACGTGTGAAACTCAAGCAGATAAAACCCCTTTTTCTCATCTCCGGCCAGGTAAATTTAAAAAAAAAACTAATGTATTTGGGGAAAATGATTATTAACTTTCCCCTATGTTTTAAAAAAAAGAAAATTTTTGGGAAAGTGAAAAACCCCCCTTTAAAATGTTTACCATTGCGGGTTTAATAAAAATCAATTTAATAATTTTAAGGGGGGCTAAATTGTGAAAGGGTAAAAAAATTTTTCAAATAAACAAAATTTGTGAAATTAGTGCCCCGGGAATCCAGATGGTTTAAACCCCCCCAAGATTTTTTAAAAAACCCTCAGCACATTTTATTTCTGTTCCTCTTCTTGTACTTTTTACAGATTTTCTGGTGACTGGTATAGTGCCAAGGGACAAGTGCAAGGCAAATGTGGATCCTGTCTTCAAAAAGGTCTTGCCCAGGTAGTTATGGACCATTACATTTAACGTCGATTGTTGAAAATCTCAGGGACTAAGCTAGCACATTTTGACTAAGGACAGAAGTTGTGAAACCAACCTGATTATTTTTTTTTTTATCATAACAACCAAAAATAAATTTTCATTTAAGGAAAACAATACAAAAAGACAAGAAATGTACTAGCAAAAAGAGAAACCTCCTATCTCCCGAGAACAGGCCTTTTATATAGACCTAAATGATCTTTAAAAAAAGTTTAACAAAAAATATATATGATAAAAAAATATTTATCTATACCGGACACAGGTACAGCAGTATAATTATCCAGAAGGTTCACATTAAAGTGAGAAAATCAGTCTGTCTCAGAAGAGAATGTTGGATAGTAACCCCAGAGTATTCAGCCATGGAACCCATAGTCCTTTCTCTAAATGTTTGTTGTTTGTCTAGACATATATTCATGAATGGTCATGGAGCTGTAGAAAGGCTTGAAATAACATATGAGAGACACCTATATACATAGGGGAATCCTCCATTTACCACTATAACAACCCAAAATACAATGTTTGGGATCAGTAGGCAAAACACTATTATAGACTTCATGAATGAAAGCCAGAATTACCTTCCAGAATGAACCAATAGCGGAACATCCCCACATCATATGCATAATATCACATCTTGAACATCTAGAATCAGCCCATATCCCAAATGTATGCAGTAGAATTAGGGTTTTGTATAGTCTGTAGATTAGAAATAGTTGAGAGAGTTTGTAGGTATCACTTAAAGATAATTTAGGAGTAAAGCCAAGGACGTCTCGCCACTATTCATCTGATAATTGTCCCATATCAGGGTCACATTTGTTTCTAGCAAGTATGAAAACTTTATGTAATGGTAGACTTTTATAAATAGTGGATATTAAGCTGTCAGTACAATCTCAGTAATAGCAACAAAGTAGAGAAATAGATTGGCACCAGTCCAATAGTAATTACTCCTGGAAGTCGGTTATGGAGTCCGCAGATATTCAAATGCCTTGGAGGAAGCGTCTGATGACGTGAAATGGCCGTAAGCTGTGTTAGTGTCTCTCCATGCCTGTTTGCTCGTATGCCCGTATTATGTGGAAAGCTGAATTTTTACAATCTCAGTAATGAAGTTCTTTCTAATTGTCATGCTGGTTAGTTGTACGTGTCTAAGTTAAGATTAAAAAAGAAAAAAAAATCCAGTGTGGTAGTTCACATCTGTCTGGAACCGATGGAAGCTTATGAGAACATTGGGGCACATTTTTACTGTCTTAAATTTAGACAGTGTCAACTTAGACAGGTAGTCTGAAAACGTGCCTCATGCTGTTTGGTGCATCTTTAAACTTTTCTAGCATTTTAGATCAACTATCAGTTGGCTTACTTTGCACCAAAATTGTATGGCAGAATTTTTGTGCAATTCTGGCACAGTATGTCCAATGAAGCACACCCCTGTCTAACAAAGCCACACCCATGTTCAACTAAACTAAACTCTTTTTCAGAACAGTCACAAAAAGTGTCTAAAACACATAACAAATGTATCTGCACCAAAAATGTGCCAAAACATGCTACTTTTTGGTGTCTCCTATGACACATTTGTACAAATGCCTTTATGTATCCAGCAGGGGCGTTGCTAGGCTGTTTTATTCGGGGCTCGGGCCCCGAATAAAACCCCCTGTGCCCCGAGTCTCCCGGGCTCCAGGCCTCTGCGCTGGGCCTGGAGCACCGACTGGCTCTTCACTGCATGTAGCGTCTGCTGGACGCACACACACGCTTGAGGGCTTATGCGGAGCAGAGAGCGAGCGCTCCCTGCCCCGCAGACAGTGTTGGACCCGCAGGTCCTACACCGCGAGGCTGCCGGGTCCTCACAGCGCTGAGGACCCGCCGCGGCCCCGTGCGCCTCAGCCGGCAGCGTCACGATGACATCACGTCATTGCGACGCTGTCTGTCCTCGGGCGCACAGCGCGTCATAGGCCGTGCGCCCGAGGAGTTGCCGGAGGAGCGCGGGCTGAAGAGGACGGAGCGCGCTCGCCAGGGGAGTTAGGGTGAGTATTAAGGTTATTTTGATAGCGTTTACCTGCCTCAGTGCCCCTATATACTGCCTGTGCCCCTATAATGCCTGCCTGTGGCCCCCATATCCCTGCCTGTGCCCCTATAATGCCTGCCTGTGGCCCCCATATGCTGCCTGTGCCCTTTATACCTGCCTGTGGCCCCCATATACTGCCTGTGACCCCCATATACTGCCTGTGACCCCCATATCCCTGCCTGTGGCCCCCCATATCCCTGCCTGTGGCCCCCATATACCTGCCTGTTGCCCCCATATACCTGCCTGTGGCCCCCATATACGCCTCAGTTGCCCTCATATATACCTAGCTATTGTGTGGCCCCCATATACTGCCTCAGTGCCCCCATATACTGCCTCAATGACCCTATATACCTGCCTGTGGCCCCATAACTGCCTGTTGCCCCCCTATTATACTGCCTTTGGCCCCATATACCTGCCTGTGGCCCCAATATACTGCCACAGTGCCCCCCATAAACTGCCTGTGGCCCCATATACTGCCTCAATGACCCTATATACCTGCCTGTGGCCCCATATATACTGCCTGTGCCCCCCCAATACCTGCCTGTGGCCCCTATATACTGCCTCAGTGCCCCTATATACTGCCTCAGTGCCCCTAGATACTGCCTCAGTGCTCTTATAATACCTGTCCGTCACGCCTGCCCCTATATTCTGCTCAGTGCCCCCCATAATCCTGCCCTAGCCTGTGGCCCCCATATTGACTCTGCCTGTGGCCCCATATACTGCTTCAGTGCCCCTATATACCTAACTGAGGGGACTGCTATACCTAAAATTAAGGAGTTGCTGGAAATGTGAGGATTCTAAGATATTTGTGTCCAAATCCTCAGGGACGAGTATTGGCCAGGAGCAATCACCATGAAGGTGTGAACCGAATGGAGAAAAAAGGGAAAGATGAACGACGCTGAATCAGAAAAGACGTCTCCGGTGAGTTACTAAATGTAACAGCAGGGTAATCACTTATATGTCTGCAGAGTCTACATACAACTCGTATCTATCACTATATGGCCCCTGTATGGCGGTGGTATATGTAATCAGAGCCTGTGTACAGCTGGTAGTCACATGTGTGGGTCGCATTCGGTCAGGGTCTGGCAGGATTATTTGAGCCTTAAGTAGTAATAGTTTTGGGTCTTGGTTTTGTAGGAGTGTTTTTAGTCACAATCACTTGTCTGGTAGATTTGCTCCATGTATATGAAGGTGAGAAGTTCTGAAAAAGTAAATTTGTCATTGGTGATTTTTACTGTACAGTGACTGCTGAGGAGATGGACGGGATCTGTGTGGGATGTGCAGAAAATTAGTGACAGGAACAGAAGGTTTTTCTCTGTAAAAAAACATCCGCAGTTCACAATGAGGTGGGAAAAACACAAAGGGCCCGAGCCCCAGATGTTTTAGGACCCTAGCAACGCCCCTGGTATCCAGGTTTGAAAACTAATTTAAATAATTCAGGTGATTAAGGACTATACAAGAGAGAAGTGAATCTAATATATCCAGTTAATCCCCAAAAACGTTTCCCCTATCCCAGACTTTGTAAATCAAGGTGAGTGGTGTATATCTAGACCTGTCTTCCACCACTTTACAGTAGATAACCACTGGGAGTTAGTCTCCCTATTGCCCTAATATTATAGTTAATTATCTATTGGACCCCAGCCTGGGAGGCGATATCAGGCATTAGGGGTAGCGACTTCCCTTGTATCTATACTCCTCTGAAGGGACTCCAGTTTGATTCTAGCATAATTAATTCTAGCTTTTTCCACATCAACCTGCTACAGATTTTGTTAAAAACAGTTCAGGGCATTATGTAATAGCTTTAAAAGTTGAGGCATAAGCCATTTTGTCCTATATTGCAGGTATTATTCAGGATACTGTGAAAAATGATATCCTGACAGATATCATTGGTGGAACAGTGGTGGACCAATAGAGAAGGACAAAGACCAACTTAAATTTACTTGTTCATCATTTTAACCCCCTTAAGGACTGGGCATTTTCTCCCCATGTTTGTTTTTTACTCCCTGCCTGCCAAGAGCTATATATATCATCCACCTTAAATCAAAATTCACGTCCGTCCCAGTGATGATACATCCCGATCCAGAGTTGGTATACGTAATAGAGGTGGACGCCTCAGATTGTGCCGTGAGGGCTGTTCTATCCCAGAGAACGGGAGAAAAAGGTCTTTTGCACCCTTGAGCATACTTCTCTCGAAAGTTATCATCTGCTGAAAGGAATTACGATGTCGGAAACAAGGAACTGTTGGCGATCATCTCTGCGTTCAAGGAATGGAGGCATCACTTGCAGGGGGAGTCTCGGCAAATTGTCGTACTCAATGATCACCGTAATCTGGAGTTTGTCTGGTCAGCAAGATGTCTTTGTCCCCGACAGGTTCGCTGGAACCTATTCCTGAACCAATTAAATTTTATCATCTCCTACCGACCAGGCTCCTGTAACAGCAAGGCTGACGCCCTTTACCGGATTTTCTCTACTGAACTAGATCCTGCTCCACCATCTAAAACTATAGTACCAGATGCCAGTGTGGTAGGAGTGATACAGAATCAAGATCTAATTAATGTCTTTAAGGAAGCTTATGTCGCTGATCCTCTTTTGTCCCAGCCGGCTGATAGCATACACCTAACTTTTAAGAGCGGAGTGTGGTTCCAAGGCCAATGCCTCTACGTGCCTAAGACTGCTAGATTAAGAGTGCTAAAACTGATGCATGACTCCAGGGTGGCAGGTCATAAATCAGTGCAGAAGACTCAGGAGTTTCTCTCACGATTCTTCTGGTGGCCCGGTTACCAGAGGGATGTGAGGAACTATGTTCGTTTCTGTGACGTCTGCGCTAGGTGTAAGACACCCGCTCTGCTCCGACTGGGTTGCTACAACCTCTGCCAGTGCCTTCGCGCCCATGGGTATCCATATCTATGGACTTTATCTGTGGAACTGCCTACCTCTAAGGGTATGAACACCATTCTAGTTGTGGTCGATTGTTTAACTAAGGCTGCCCACTTTATACCCTACCCCAGACTACACGCAAGGACCAGTAAATTAATTGTCCAAAATGTCTTGCTACATGGAGTTCCCGACGAAGTCATTCGACCGAGGACTCAATTCAATGCGAGGTTCTGCAAGGAATTTGTCGTACTGCATTAAGGTCTGCGTATCTCTGCTTATCATCCACATCAAACGCCAACCGAGAGACGAATCAGACCCTAGAAAAGTAACCGCTTGCTCATTAGTCATTGCAGATATTGGCTGGATCTCCTTCCTGGCAAGTCTCTTACAATAATTCCCAATGCTGTCCACAAAGACCCTTCTATGCAATCTGGGGTTCCATCCCAAATTTTTCCAAGACTCCCAATTGATTCACCATACCGCATGGCAGACGTGTGGCAGCCTCAGCAAAACTTGAAGTGCTGAAGACCTTGACTGCAGCCAGGAGAAAAGAATCAGCGGACATCGTAGACCAGCACCCATTTCAAATTGGGATTCTGTCTGGCTCTCCACTAAAAAAATTTAAGATTGAGAGTACAGTCTCTGAAGCTTGGGCAGAAATTTGTAGCGCCATTCAAGATAAGTGCCATTATCAGCGCAGTGTCAGTTAGTCTGAAACTCCCCAACACCATGAAGATCCATCCAGTGTTCCATGTTTCCCTTTTGAAGGCTGCTGTCCCTAATCCATTCCCGGGACACTCTGCTAAACCACCCGATCCGGTTTTGATTGACGGTGAGGAACAATTTGTGGTTGAGGAGACTCTTGATTCCAGGATCCATAGGAACAAGCTACAATATTTAGTCAAGTGGAAAGGATATCCGGCTGAAGAAAATTCTTGGGAACCTGTGGACAATATTAATGCTCCCCGTTGGTATCCAAGTTCCACCGAAGATATCCTGGAAAGCCTGCCCATAGGGTGTCCGGAGGCCACTCCTGAGGTGGGGTAGTGTCAGGATCCAGTCCTGTTTTATGTTTAACCTGTTTTGTGGGCATTTTCTGCCTCTTTGCAAGATGGCCACTGCAGCTTCAGTGGCCATTTTACCTGCGCTCTGAGGCTATATTAAGGTGTGCACCTGTGTTCCTCCCTGCCTGAGTATTCAGTTAGAACCTAGTTCCTGTCTCCCTCAAGCTTCCTGGCTCTCCTGTTGAAGATCCCTGTGGTCCTCGTATTCCAGAATCCGGCTTATTTATTTCCTGCAAGCTATTTGCTGCAACCAGACATTCCTGCTATTTGACCTCTTGTTTATACTTACTGCTGTACATGGGATCATCCTGCTGACGTAGTCTCCTCAGCAGGATTCCTCTAGTGCTACACAGCCTGCCTGCTGCCCATCCAGCGCTGCTGCAACAAACGTCTGCTGACCACCTGCGGCCCTCTGCTCACCGGCCAAATGCCATCCAGCGCTGCTGCAACAAACGTCTTCTGACCACCCACGGCCCTCTGCTCACCGGCCGAACGCCATCCAGCGCTGCTGCAACAAACGGGAGTCTGCTTTTACTTCTTCAGATGGTTTGCTGCTGTGCACCCCTCCCCCTACCAGCTACTGGTCTCCACAACGTAGCCACACGAAGCGTAACACCAAAGAATTATATGAAAACTCCGCCCATGGCAATAGACCAAACCAATCATCTTGTCTAGCAGATACGATATGGCGTAAATAGGTACCCAGGACCTGGTTCACTCTCTCCACCTGTCCATTAGATTGCGGGTGGTATGCGGAAGAGAAGTCCAGTTCTACTTATAGTAGCGAACAAAGGCCACTCCAAAATCTAGAGACGAATTGAGCGCCCCGATCCGAAACAATATGTTGGGGAAGTCCATGCAGCTGGAAGATATGTTTAAAAAAGAGGTTAGTGTGTCGAGGAGCAGAGGGAAGACCAGGCAGGGGAATGAAGTGCGCCATTTTGGAAAAACGGTCAGTGACCACCCAGATAACCGTATTCCCGTCAAAGGGAGGAAGTAGACTTGCGGATGAAGCCTTGTTGTAAATTCTCCTCAATGTAGGCCGACATCGCCTGAGTGTCGGATACGGAGAGTGGGTAGACCCTACCCCGGGGTGGGCTGGTCTCGGGCAGTAGGTCTATAGGGCAATCGTAAGGACGATGAGGAGGAAGTGACTCTGCTTGCTTCTCAGAGAAGACATCCTGAAAATCTTGATACGGTTGCGGCAGGCCAGATAGCAGCTTGAGAGATGACTGTGGAGGACTGAGGTGCACCCGGCGAGGTGCTGATAGGCAGCGAGACTGGCAGTCTCGACCCCAACGCAAAACTTCACCCATCTTCCAGTCGAGCATAGGGGCGTGACGCTGCAGCCAAGGAAGCCCCAGGAGAACAGCCGAGGAAGAACGGGGTAGCACGAAGAATGCGATCCTCTCCCTGTGCAAAGCTCCTACTTCAAGGACCACCGGTTCAGTCTGGAAGAGGATGGAGTCACTCCATAGCTCACCACTGACGGACGAGATGACCAAGGGTTGGTCTAAGCGGACCACTGAGAGACGATACTTGGTCACCAAAGCAGCATCCATAAAGTTCCCGGCAGATCTGGGATCCAAGAAGACAGCCACGGAACGAGACTCCAGAATTGGATGTGACCAGGACTGGCAGCATGAGCCGTGGAGAGGGATTGCTCACACCTAGGGACGCCTCTCCCACGAAGCCTAGGTGCGTGCGTTTCCCGGACGTTGCGGAAGGAGCGGACAACCCCTGCAGAAATGTTCAGGGCTGCTGCAGTAGAGGCACTAGTTCTCCTCAAGTCGTCGCGTAAGTTCTTGCGGAGTCAGGTGGCAGCCATGGCAGGCTGCGGAGGCAGTGGAGGCTGAAAAAACACCGGAGGAAGACGGGGTAGACGACGTATTTGGACTGGTACATGCTCTTGACGGAGGCCCTCCCGCCTAGAGAGACGGATGTCAATTCAGGTCGCCAGATGGATGAGCTCGCTTAATGAAGACGGAGGGTCACGGGTGGAGAGGTCATCCTTAATCTGGCAGGAGAGGCCCTTCTTGAACGTGGCGCATAATGCTGCATCGTTCCAAGCCAACTCTGAAGCTAGTGTGCGGAATTGCACGGAGTAGTCACCTACGAGGAGTTCCCTTGCTGCAGGTTCAGTAAGGCGGTCTCGGCAGACGAAGCATGGGCAGGCTCTTCGAAGACACTGCGGAACTCCTGCAGAAATGTCGCCAGATCAGCTGTGACCGGATTGCCTCGGTCCAGAGTGGTGTCGCCCAGGCCAGGGCTTTTCCAGAGAGGAGACTGACCAGGAAGGCCACCTTGGACCTGGTTAAGCTGCTGCGCTTGCTGCGCGTTCTGCTTCGATTGCTGGGCCACGATGGTGGTGATGTCAGAGAAGCTTGGTAGAGGCACCTTGGCAGGATCCATGGCCGAATCGAACTGTAACGGTCAGTGAAGTGGATCCTCTGGACCACCACAAGCGATTGTGTAAGCCACTCCAGGGAGCGGAATCTAAGTAGGTCCGGTTTTCACCAGAGCCCGCCGCAAAGCGGGATGGACTTGCTGCAGCGGATTGCTATCAGGTCGCTACCCCTAACGTGACTTGCTTGTGGTGGCAGCCGAGGTATTGCGCGATGCAGAATCGTGAAGCGCTCGAGTGGGACAGGCAAAGGTCAGGACAGGGATCAGGTTCGTAGTCGGGGACAGGCAGAAGGTCAAAACAGGCGGCAATGGTTCGTGGTCGAGGGATGGAGGCAGAAGGTACGGTAAATAGTAGACAAACAAGATACTCAGGAATGCTACCTCTCAAGGCACAGGGCACTATCGATTTGGCAAGGTGCTAAGGAAGAGGCAGGGCTTAAATAGGCTCAGCGCCCGGTGAGACCAATCACCGGCGCGCTGACCCTTTAAATTTGCCTATAGTACCATGTGCGCGCCCTAGGGGGCGAGCGCGCTCCCGACTGGCAGCATGAGCACACTCAGGGACGAGAACAGGAGCGTGGCGAGGTAAGTGGATGTCAGGGCTGTTCTGGGGACGCTGCGGAGGTGTGGGTGTGCCTGTGACACGACACGGGGGGTCGCAGGGACAGCCGTAACACCATTGACCATACTATATATTCTACTGGGAAACACCCCCAAAAATCTATGTTAAATGTGAAAAAAAAACGTAACTGCGGCATTTTTTGGTGGGTCCATTTTTACAGGCTTCACTGTTTGTTATATATGACATTTAACCTGCATTATGCAGGTTGGTACGATTCCAGTGATACCAAATGTGTAGGGTTGTCGTTATGTTTTAGTACTTTTTAAAAAATAAAAACATACTTAATTTTTTTTTAATATGATCTGCATAATATTTTCTGTGACCAATAACTTTTGGATTTTTCAATCTATGGACTTGTATGAAAGCTTGTTCTTGTGGGCTGGAGTGAAGTTTTTATTGGTACCATTTTGGGATACATGGGTCTTTTTGATCACTTCTTATTTCAATTTTTTATGGACACAAAGTGACCAATAAAAGTGCAATTTAGGCATTAGGATTTTTTTCTTGTACAATGTTATATCAATTATGTGTAACTTTTTTAAAAACATTTTTGTTTGTAAAATAGCAAAAGAGCATTAATATTTTATGTATTTTTTTTTTTTTTTTTTGTGTGCATGCAATCCCCTAGGTTACTTAACAACTAGAGGGCACAATCGCTTGTATACCATTCTGTATTATATATATAATGCAGAAGGCTGTACTGAGATGGAGCTCCTATTACTTCCTGCCTATGAGCAGTAACATGGTAACCATTTGGCATCCCACAATCCCATTGCGGGGGAGGTGGCGATCAGGGGAAGGAACAATGTGCCAAAAGCTGGCTCCGATTCCTGCTGTTAGCAGCAGGTAATAGCTGTAATGAACAGCCGGCACCCGCTCTATACATACATAGCGACAATAAGACGTACCCATACATCCATTGTCGCTAAAGGGTTAAAACATGAAATATTGACGCACTTTAAATGGACATCGTTCTCACTCATAACACTTATGATTATGAAAAATGTTCAATCAAAACGTATAAACATGATTCTGCCTCTTGTTCAATATCATGTTTTAAAGTGGTAAAGACATAAATCTAAGGACTTTTTATAATGAATTACAATTTGTATTGTGAATTGTCGTATTACACACTGCCTAAGGCAGGATGTAACAGCAGAGCTGTAATTGAATGCTATTTGGTATATATTAATATCACAGAATAGTGTACAAGCAATTATGCTCCCTAGTGGTAAAATATGCTAGTTAAAAATATAAAAAAAACTATTAAAAGTTCAAAACACTTTTTTTCCCATTTTAAAAATGAAAAAAAAAAAAAAATAGAAGTCATATACTCAAGTAGAAGCCAACTTTTTCAGCACATTTTTAATGATGAAAAAGCCCCCCCTCGGCTTATACTCGAGTGAGTCGTCACTGTCCGGGTGCTGCCATAGCCCGGGTGCCTGCGGCGATCTCTTCAGCTGTCTGTTCTGCAGAGGACTCTGAACGGCCGCAAGCAGACTTGTGGCCTTCCAGAGTATCCAGCACAGGTGGCCGAGAAGAAGACAGAGTGCAGGGAGAGCCTCAGAGCAGCGGGGAGAGAGGTGACTACGGTGACTACGATTTCTTATTTTTTAACGCCGACCTGGAAACCCTGCCTGTACCTGCCTATGGGGGACATTAACCTGCTTATACGGGACATTAACCTGCCTATGGGGGACATTTACCTGCCTACATCTGCCTACGGGGGACTTTTATCTACCTACACTGCCTATGGAGAGCATTTACCTGCCTATGGGGGAACTATACTGCCTATGGGGGACATTTACCTGCTTACACCTGCCTATGGGGGACATTTACCTGCTTACCTGCCTATGGGGGACATTTACCTGTCTATATCTGCCTATGGGGGACATTTACCTGTCTATATCTGCCTATGGGGGACATTTACCTGTCTATATCTGCCTATGGGGGACATTTACCTGTCTATATCTGCCTATGGGGACATTTACCTGTCTATATCTGCCTATGGGGGACATTTACCTGTCTATACTTGCCTATGAGGCACATTTACCTCCCTATACCTGCCTATGGCGGACATTTACCTGCCTATGGTGGAAATTTACCTGCATGATTTTAAGGGGTGATTATGTATTATGATGTATGGTTTGAAGAGAAGCTTGTAAAAAGAAGCATGGCCTGGAAAGTAGAGGTGTTTTCTGTTAAAGGGGTCAGCAAACTTAGGGAAAGTCCTGGGTGCGAAAAAAAATCTAGCTTCGCCACTGTGCCGGGGTTAATGGTCTAACATCTTGCCAAATACTTAATATTAAGTACTGAAATAGGGGATCTGACCCAATAGCCAAATCTATTTAAAATAGACATGAATATGGCAGAGGTCTACAAAGCTATTAGAATTAGAGCACAGATATTAATATACATCTACTTTCAGAGTCTACCACTGATTTGGAACAAGTAAATGGATTTAATCTAGCTAAGGATGAGTAAATAGAATAACAAGAATACTTGGTTGGACCTAGGCTTTATTCAATTGTGTTTCTGAAAACACACAACTAAGGGTTAAGAATAGAGTAGACATGAAAAAATGCATATGTCTCGGATGTGTCACATAGGACTGAACATTTCAGGCTATTATATTTACACAATGTACTATAATGCTGTATGTACAGGGATATCAATGTTGGATGAGTCACATACCCAAATCCAAGTACCTTCTACATTGTCAGATAAAAAGTGACCTGCTCCACAGAGAAAAAACCACAGAAAAACAAACAAAACAAGGTTCAGGGCTATTAAACCTGAGCCGGTATGGAGTGCATAGACACAGGACTAGCCTTGCTTGATTCACATCTAAAGGAGCATGGCACATCCCGCTAAGGTATTTAACAAGACAGTTAACACCAACACTAACAGTGAACTAGATGAATACTTACAAGTAGATTAAGGCACCATAGGTGACTATAACTTGCTGTTACTGCCCTTCATTTTGCAGGATTTGTTTGTTTGAGTCCAGCTAGGATAAAACATCTTGAGATGTTTCACACAAGTGAATGCTTTTAAGAGCTACTACCCCAAGCTTTGTTGGATATATTAATGAGTAGGGAATGTTAAGGCTCTACACTCTTTTAATATCAGGGAACTGTACCCTCTGCCTCTTAATCTTGTAAAAATCAAGGAAGATGGAGATTTTCTTTCCATCAGCAGTAAGCTCCTTATGGTCTCTCACTATACACAATATGAAATATCCATACTTAAAGGGGTTTTCTCACCATATTGTTTTAAAGAACCACAGGCAGCGACATGCTCCCACCTAGACTCTGGTGGGGAGGGTCTATGGGAGCGATTGGCATATAAACTATGCCATTCCTAGCTATTTCTGTTACAGTGACATGAGTGCTGGAGGTTTGTAAACTCTAGTGCACAAAGCTACAGAGCACTAAAGGGTTAAAGCTTGTCAGTAAGTAACGAAAACAAGCTCCTGTCATTAAGATCAGGAACACAGCAGGGAGTGAGGTCACCATCCTGGCCACTGCTGCAGCCTGTTAGAGCAGAGAGAGATGGCTGGTAACTAGGGAAGTTTGTGTGCAAAAGCAGGAGATAAGATCTGCTACTAACCCTGAATAAAAGCAAAATCAGAATAGCAATGTATTTGGTAATAGTCTTTATTTCCCTTTGCCTACATGTTTAAAGCTAATCAATGGAATGGGAATATCCCTTTAAATGTAGCAGTTTAATTAGGACAGGACGTGGTGGAGATTGTGTATATCTTCTAAAAGTAATTTGTAGCAAGGAATATAAAACATCAACAGGACTGTCCATGACCCTGCTCTGTCACTCACAGAAGTTACATTTTCCTTCATGTAATCTAACTTGCTGAGGAGCTTGTTCACATTTTACACACCTTCTCAAAATCTTTTGACAGTGGGGTTAATTGATCTTCCAATATGTTTATTCTACCCTATGCAGCTCTTGGTCTCTTATTTACTTTCTGGTTATCATAGGGCAGATTTATCAATACAGTTTAACACTTAAAGGGGTTGTCTCACTACATTGATTCATCTTACCACAGTCCTGATTTCTTGGTTTTATTTTGAATTCAGGGGTGTGTTTACTGGCTTCTACTAGGCTGCAGTAGAAGCCAGTTCTGTAGCTATAGCAACCAGTGCTGGCAGCCTATCAGGAGAGATTGAACAGGTCTGTAGCTATAGCAGCCAGCGCTGGCAGCCTATCATGACAGATCAAACAGGTCTGTAGCTATAGCGACCTGAGGAGCTGATGCAGACCATACAAGAGGGGATATCTCACAATAGGTAGGACACTGTTAATGGACACTTATTGCAAAGTGACTTGTTTTTACAAGATATTTAACATAAAAAGCAATGCTTGTAGTGAGACAACCCCTTTAAACACTGAACTCAGGGCCTCATGTATGAAAACTGTCTAGGTCTAAGACTTTCTTTGTTGCTCATAGCAATCAGTCAGAGCTCCCCTTTCATTTTATATATTGCTCTACAAACATGAAAGGGAGGCTCTGATTGGCTGCTATGGGCAACAAAGAAAGTCTTAGATAGTTTTCATACATGTCCACCCAAGACTAGACTGTGTTACAAAATGTTCATATATCTGGCACAGGTTAAAACTGTCTAGTCTAACCTTACCCCATTTTCAAGGTGGCTTACATTATGCAAGTAATTGTGCCAAAATGTTGGCGTACGTGATGCATGCTAAGCCACGCCCCTGTTAGGCCACACCCATTATGCAAAGGCCACACCTCTTTTGTCAGAAGAAGCACAGAGGTAGCTAGAAACTGTCCAAGAAACATCATAACTATGATGTAAAACATGTACGCCTGTATTTTTGGTACAAATTGTGCCAGAATTCTGGTGCTACTGCCTTGATAAATGTGCCCCCATGTCTTCCAATGGACGTCTCCCATATGAATGTTTAGGGTAGCTAAAGTAAAGTTGTATACAAAATGGCTGCATGCACATGCCTTATATACATATCTTTGCATATTTTTTCTTTTTTAACATTTAAGTATACGACTGATGTATGCAGGCATAAAAGTATATGTTTGCATATGTTTAACGCATACATTTTTTACACTTTTTTATTTATATCATGTGATTTTATTGATAAAGTATAAAGTACATAAATGGATATAAATATGTACAAACTTATGCCATGTTTATGTTTTAAATAATGGTGACATATACACAGAAATGCATACGTTTGTATACGTTTATCATGGTCTACGTTTCAACTCCAAAACATATTCAAGCGTAACATTGAAAAATGCTGTGTGAACGACTCCTAAGCTATAAAGGTATGTGGCAGTGTTAATCACCTACAGGATCAGACAGCAGTTGGTTGAGGAGTCCTAGCAGGATTTCAGCAATATGCATCTGCTCATGTATCACCCAGGAACACTGTAGAAAAAGTAAGTTGTCCTCTGCGCTCACATCCTCTGGGTTAGTAAAATGATCCCCACATCAAGGTGACATGGAAATCACTAAAATGATTTAGTAAAACAACAAAAGGGGTTAAAACTCGACACGCTTCTCGCCAACACTGGTGCGTCATTGGGATTTTCAACTGTGAATATAGTGTTGGACTTTGCAAAAGCATTTAAAAGTGTCCTTTATAGGACTGTACTCAGAGAGTGGTGGTAAATTATTGGTACACTAGGGTCCCTAGTTATAGTGTGTACAGAAAGTATTCAGAACCCATTAAATTTTTCACTCTCTTTCATTGCAGCCATTTGGTAAGATCCAAAAAGTTCATTTTTTGGCTCATTATTGTACACTTTGCATCCCATCATGAAAGAAAAAAAAACAAAAATGTAGATATTTTTGCAAATTTATTAAACAAGAAAAACTGAAATATCACATGGTCTTAAGTTTTCAGATCCTTTGCTGTGACACTTGATTAGGAAAGGCACACACCTGAATATATAAGAACTCACAGCTCACAGTACATGAGAATCATGAGGTTTAAGGAACTGCCCAATAAGCTCAGAGACAGAATTGTGGCAAGGCAAAGATCTGGTCATGGTTACAAAAGAATTTTTGAAGCACTCAAGGTTCCTGAAAGCACAGGGTCCTTCATAATCCTAAAATAGAAGAAGTTTAGGACAACCTCAACCTGGCTGTCCAGCCAAACTAAGCAATCGTGGGAGAAGAGCTTTGGCGAGAGAGGTAAAGAAGAACCCCAAGACTACTGTGGCTGTGCTCCAGAGATGCAGTAGGGAGATGGGAGAAAGTTCCACAAAGTCAACTATTACTGCAGACCTCCACCAGTCGGGGCCTTATGGCAGAGTGCGCCGACGGAAGCCTCTCCTCAGTGCAAGACATATGAAAGCCCGCATACGGTTTGCAAAAATAAACACATGAAGGACTCCCAGACTATGAGAAATAAGATTCTCTGGTCTGATGAGAAGCAGATTGAAGTTTTTGGTTTTAATGCTAAGCGATATTTGTGGAGAAAACCAGGCACTGCTCATCACCTGCCCAATACAATCCCAACAGTGAAACATGGTGGTGGCAGCATCAAGCTATGGGGGTGTTTTTCACCTGCAGGGACAGGACGACTGGTTGCAATTGAAGGAAAGATGAATGGATGAAAACCTCTTCCAGACGCTCTCGTCCTCAAACTGGGCCAAAGGTTCATCTTCCAACAAGACAATGACCCTAAGCACACAGCTAAAATAACAAAGCAGTGGCTTCAGAACAACTCTGTGACCATTCATGACTGGCCCAGCCAGAGCCCTGACCTAAACTCAATTGAGCATCTCTGGAGAGACTTGAAAATGGCTGTCCACCAACGTTCACCATCCAACCTGAGGGAACTATAGAGGATCTGCAAGGAAGAAAGGCAGAGGATCCCCAATTCCAGGTGTGAAAAACTTATTGCATCATTCCCAAAAAAACGCATGGCTGTATTAGCCCAACAGGGTGCTTCTACTCAATACTGAGCAAAGGGGGTGAATACTTAAGACCATGTGATATTTCAGTTTTTCTTGTTTAATAAATTTGCAAAAATATCTACATTTGTTTTTTTTTTTTCTTTCCAGATGGGTGCAGGGTGTACATTAATCAGCAAAACAATGAACTTTTTGGATCTAACCAAATGGCTGCAATGAATCAAAGAGTGAAAAATGTAAAGGGGTCTGAAAACTTTCTGTACCCACTGTATATATGGTATACCCGAAGGTTTAGTACTGTGTACCTTTTTATTCAACTTTTCTTAAATTGGGATTAATAGCACTGTTTCTATTTCTCCAGATGACACACCAAGCTATATAGTGTAGATGGAAGATGTTTATAAATTGCAAGTTGACATACTGAGTGTTTGGGCATCCACTTGGCAAATGAGGTTCAATGTGGATACGTATAAACTTACGCACTTTAGGTACTAATCATATGCATGAATTACATATTCTAGCGGGGAATAACTTTGAGAGTCCTTGTTAACAAGGATCTGGGTGTACTTGTAGATAACAGATTACAAAACCGCATACAATGTCAATCTTGCTACTTTCAATGCCCGCAAGATATTGTCATATTGAGGCATGGACTCACAGGACAATATTTTATATTACTAATTCTATTATATTACCATTTTTAAAGCAATGGTATAGCCTCATCTGAAAGATGCAGTACAGTTCTGTGCACCAGATCATAGAAAAGATACCCTGGAATTGGAAAAAGTACTAAGATGGGTAACTAAACTTATAAGGGGTGTTTGGGATCGTAGTTAGGATTAAAGGTTACAAGAATGAAATTGGTTTTCTTACCACCATGATTAGCTTTTAATATGTACCAATAAAAACGTCAAAAAACAAGCCTTTGTAGAGCTCTATATACAGAAAAATAAAAAAAAGTTATAGCTGTCAGAATAGGATGACACAAGAACACAGTTTTTACAAACACATTTCTATAGTGTTCAGGTAGTAAAACATAAAAAACTATACAAAATTAATATTTTTGTAACTGTATCGACCCACATAGCTAAGTTATCATATAATTTATATCGCATGCCGAACGATATAAAAATGAAACCTGAAAAATAATGGCGGAATCTGTTTTTTTTTTTTTTCCATTTTCATGGCCCAATGCTAAAAAAACTATGGAACACCTGTGGGACCAAAATGCACAATACACCCCTAGATGAGATCCATTAGGAGTGTTGAATCCAAAATGGGGTGACTTCCAGAGGGTTTTACCTGTTCAGGTACTTTGGGGGCTTTGCAAATGCGACATGACATCTACCAAAATCTGTGTTGTTAAAGCCAAATAGCTCTCCCTCCCTTGTGTGCCCTGCCATGCGCCCAAATAGCAGTTTACACCCACCTCTAGTGTATTGCCGAACTAGGAAGAAAATGAGTAATACATATTGAGGTGCTTTTTTCTGGGATTCCCTGTCAAAATTAAACATTTTCAGCTAAAATTTCATTTTATTGGAAAAAATAAAATTTGTCATTTTCACAGCATAACATTAAACAAATCTGTGAAACACCTGTGGGGTCAATATACTTGCTATACCCTTGAAAATATTCATTAAAGGGGTTGTGTTATTACAGATATTGATTGCATATCGCTAGGATATTCTGTATGAGTTTGACAATAAAAAAAGCAGACAAAGTGGGAGCTACGGTTGTCTTGGACAGAACAGACTATATTTAGGAAACTAACTCACAGTTGGATGACGGAGCAGTGTACAAAAAAATTATCTGGTGACCCCACTCAGGAGTATAAAATTACATGGATATGATTATCAAGGAGGTATTTAACATGGGAATTTTTACACAAAGTATAAATAATATGTGCACAATCCCAGGGTTCCTATTATATACTTTGTTCCAAAAATTCATAAATCAATGCAAACACCGCCGTGCAGACCAATTGTATTGGGGGTGGGTTCCCTTTTGGAACCACTAGCAGTGTATATTGATGGCTTTTCACAAAGTATACAACAGAGGTGAAGTGGCTATGTACATTAGTTGTTAAAAGTTTGTACACGACTATTCCCTAAGAAAAAGGCTGTATAGCGGTGCGTGATGTAACCATATCTAATTCACATCTCGTTATTGGAAATTATGTTAAAGAATAATTATTTTAGGTTTGGTGACTCATATTACCTCTAACTACAGGGGACCGTGATCGGGTCCCCTGTGGAACCAAGTGTTGCAAATTTATATATGTCCCTTTTTGCGGATACATTTATCCACCAGTCGGAATATGCCTCCAATAATATCACTTGGCAGAGATACGTGGATAGCGTATTTATGCTATGGAAGGGAATAGAAACTGAACTACTAGGATTTGTTGAATATATTAGTGTCATCCTTTGATTATGTTCTCATTAACTAAAGACCAGTATAAAATTCAATTTTTGAATGTGGCGCCTAAAGAAAATCCTATTGAAAATGAGGCCCCAAAATCCAGTCAGTGCTCATCATTCTCTGGGACTTATGGTTGAGTCAAATAGTGCTCTAGGGCAACACATGGGATGTCTCTAAAAATGGCAGAATCAAGGGAATCAATATTGAGTTGTGTTTCCCTTTTATCAGCTACTGTGTTCTAGTAAATAATGGATACAAATTAAAAATCTGCAAACATTTTACCTCCACTTTGCTTTAATTCCTGTGAAACTATAGGGTTTACAAATTTCCTAAATACTATTTTGAATACTTTAAGGGGTGTAGTTTCTTAGGTGGAGTCATTAATGGGAGTTTTTAGCATACAAACCCCTCAAAACCACATCAGAACTGGATTAGTCCCTAAAAAAAATTGTGTTTCATATTTTCTTGAAAATTTGAAAAACTTCTACTAAATTTCTAAGCCTCCTAATAAAAAATAAAGACATTTAAAAAAATATGCCAACATGAAGAACACATATGGCAACTTTTTCTACATTTTCACATTTTGAAGTTTTTCACAAATAAACGAGAATTATAAAATTTATCACTAATTTATAGCACAACGGGCCTCATTTATGAAAACTGTCTAGGTCTAAGACATTCTTTGTTGCCCATAGCAACCAATCAAAGCTCCCCTTTCATTTCATATAGTTATCTGAAAAAATGAAAAGGGAACACTGATTGGTTGTTATGGGCTACAAAGAAAGTGTTAGACCTAGACAGTTTTCATAGATTAGGCCCAAAGTGTGTCTAAATTACATGAATAGTACAAGTATCAAAAAGTTATTCTCACATAAAGTGACAAGTCAGGTTTAAAAAATGGGGCTCTGTCAGGAAGGTCAAAAGTGACTGCATCCTCATAGGGTTAATCTGTATAAGTACATAAATTTCCTATGGAAAAAATATTGTGGGAGGATTTTTCATGTAAAATCCTCCCTAATAAGACAAAAGGCCACTTTCCATATTTGGAGAAAAATAGTTCAATCTCCAGAGGTGATAAGCTCTCTTTACTATAAGAACTATGAATCTGTGGAATTGCCTCAGGAGCTGCTCACAGCAGAAACAGGTGAGGGCAGCAAAAAAGGCTTAGACAATTATAAAGAACATAATAATATGAATCCCTTCTCGACATTGGACATACCCATACGTCTTGTGTGAAAAGGTGTTCCCGCAAATGGACTTATGGGTACGTTCAGAAGATCAGTATATTACAACTGGCCAAATGCTCGGCTGGCTGACACCAGAGCACACCCTGATCATGGCCGATTAACTGAAGCTCCCTCTGTCTGTATAGGCCCCCCCACGGGGTGTCGATGCCTTCCTTAGCAACCCGAAAGCCTAACAAAGGGAGAGCCGAGTATAGTGAGTGACAGTTAAAATACATAGGCGTACAGCTATGTACGGCTATGTATTGTAACAATGATTTAAAGATGACTGATTCAAGTCCCCTATAGGGACAAGTAAAAAAAAAAAAGTTAAAAAAAGTAACAAAAAATTAAAAATAAAAACACGTACACTGCCTTTTTCCCTTTACAAATGCAAATCGCCCCCAAAAAAGATAAAAAATAAATAAAGTATGTGTATTTGGTATCACCACGTGCATAATGACCTAGCCTATAAATCTCTCATGTTATTTAACCTGCACATGCTGTAAAAAAATAAAAATAAAAAGCAGTGAACCATATTGTGATTTTTGCTCATCCCTCAGCATGTAATATGGAGTAATAAGCGATCAAAAAGTCATATAAACGCCAAAGTAGTACCAATGAAAAGTCAGTTGATCCCACACAAAAAAGCCCTTACACAGCTCTCTATGTGGAAAAATAAAAAAAGTTATGGTTATCAGAAGAAAGTGATGCATAAATATTGTTTTACACAATAGATACTTTTTTTTTAAAAGCACTTCAATATAAAAAAAGTTACATAATCATATCAACCCACAGAGTAAAACTAACTTGTCATGTATACTGCACAGTAAGCACTGTTGAAAAAAAAAAAGAAACTACTAGGATTGCAGTATTTTCTTCACCCTGGCTTCCAAAAAATGATCAAAAAGCCTTGTCCCTCCAAGAAAATGATACCAATAAAAACATCAACATATCCTGCAAAAAACAAGCTGCTACACATCTCTGTACACAGAAAAATAAAAACATTATGGCTCTCAGACTAGGGCGATGCAAAAACCGATTTTCCCTTTAAATAAGGGTTATATTCACACGGCATTTTTTGGGCCGTTTTTATTGCATTTTACGAACTAAAAAATGGCCCAAAATCAGCCTCAGACGGGCTTCAAATCTTCCTTCATTGACTATAATGTAAAATACGCCTTGTCGTTCACATGAAGCGTATTTCACAAGCATAATTGCAGGCCGTCGTTTGGATGCAATGATGGACGTAAAAATAATTGACATGTCAAAATCTTGAGGGGTTTTTCGCTATTAAAATCCCCATAGGAAACATTGGGGATAGGATTTTTCAAAATACGCCTCAAAATATTCTTGAAAATATGCCTCTAATCAGGCGTTTTTTTAAACAGATTTGGAAGCTGATTTTAAAGCGTAAATTTACATTTCAAAAAACAGTGTGTGAACATACCATAAAAGTGTTTTTGTGGTATAAAAGCAGGAAAACATAAAAATATATACACATTTGGTATGGCTGTAATAGTGTCAGCCTGCTGAGTAAAGGTAGCATATCAATTATATCTCATGGTAAAAAACAAAACAAACAAAAAAAAAACACTACCAGGATTGCTGTATTGTTCATTCTGCATCTCAGAAACCTTGATAAAAAGTGATCAAAGTGTCATATGAACCCCATAATCGTACCAATGAAAACATCAACTCATCCCTCAAAAACAATTCCTTATAAAGCTCCGTATACAGAAAAATGTAAAAGGCTGTCAGACTTCTTTTCTGTAGAAGTACTAAAACACAGAAATATATCGTCTGCCTTCCGCACCTTATCCAGGTCCTCTAACCCTCTCAATTCCACAGCCTCCTTTCACTCGCCCCCCTTACCACTCGGTCTCTCTTCCCTTTCCTCTCTTCCTGTATGAATGTAGGTATGTGTGTTTGGAGTGTATGCTTGTTTGTCTTGTCTTGTACTGTATACGGCTAGGGGGGGGGGGGGGGGGGGGGGGGAAGGGAGGGGATGGGGGGGGGGGAAGGGGGGGGGACGGCTTAGCCTTATACACCCAGTTCAATCTGGTTGAAATAGGGCCTTTGTGGCCCTCCTGACTGCACGGGCCGACGAATGTTTCTTTAGTTGCTATGGTTTAATACGATGCATGCTCTATGTGTTTTACTGCTTAATTGCGAGACTGCATATTCTCGGGTGCTGCATCGTCTGCGGCCTTTCTAGCTGTTACGTTATTTGAGTTGCAGTGTTATTTGACTCCTCTGTTAAGGCATTCATTAGTGTGACTAATTTTAGGCTGCCGAACCAGTGTGTTTCGCATTGGTCAGTATTGTTATTTTATTTTGTACTGGTACTGTTTTCACCTTGATGACATTTGTATTGCCTTGTTTCTAATAAACTATGTGAAATTTGAGAAAAAAAACACCACAGAAATATATATTAAATTGATATAATTGTAATCATTCCGACCCTCATAGTACAGCTATCATGTCATATATATTGCATGGTGAATGCTGTAAAGATTGAGCCCAGAAAACAATGGCGGAACACTAAAAAAAATTTGTTGAATATAGTCACTATACCCCTATGATATATTCCTTAAGGGGTGTAAGTAACCCTAAATGGTCTTTTTATGGGCGTTTATTAAGTTTATCTCCTTACGCTGTGTCTGCGCAGCAATGTTAAATTGCCATCCAAAATCCGACGGATGACCCGTGTTTTTTGCCAAATCTGCGCAAAAAACCATGGGCAGTTTTCGTATTTACTGTCGGCCCCGTAAATTGAATGTACAGGAATCCGATGGCAATCCAGTGAAATATACAGCATGTTTTAAAATTTGCCGGAATCCGGCGGATTTCAAAACCGATCATAAAAAATCCGTGCTGTGTAGACTACAGCACAGATTTTTTATTGCGTTCTATGCAGCTCTGTGTACCATCGGATTTTCGGCGGATTCTAAATACTGAATCCGACAAGAAAACCATGCTATGTAGACATAGCCTTAGGGTACTGTATGGCCACCAGGTATAGACAAAATACTGGTCACATTCTGTCTTAAGAATCCGGACAGTATTTTGTCGTCTTTTGCACGGTTCTTTCCGTGGTTTGCAGATTCTCCCGTCCCCCTCAACCACTGAAATGAACCACTGAACCACCATGCGGAAGATTGTGCATGTTCCAAGTATTTCAGAACGCCGGCTGTGTAACAACCCGTCCAGCTGAAAATCTGTTCAGTGTAGACTCCTGAATGGATTTTCTATCAAAGTCTATGCAGATGGCTGACAGTCAGTTTTCAAACAGTTTTAAAATCTGAAAACTGTCTGAAAATCCACCTGAAAACCATGTCGTGTGGACGTACCCTTAGGGTGTCCACAAACCTGTATTGACACCTAAATAAAGTCCTAATGAAAGTGAGACCCCAAAATCTTGTAGGTGTACCGAGATACTTAATAAACTTCCTAAATGCTGTTTTGAATACTTTAAGGGGTGCAGTTTCTTAGATGGAGTCATTTATTGGGATGTCTAACATACAGGCCCCCCGTTAGAAATTTTTTGAAAATGTGAATAATTACTACCAAATTTATAAGCTCTCTGATGTGGTAAAAAATTTTAATATATTTAAAAAATGATTCCAACGTACAATAGATTTATGGTATATGCTAGTTTTAAACTATTTTGTGTGGTATAACTGTCTTACACGCAGAATGTGTCATGAGAAAACAGTCTCTGAATCACATCGATAGGTTAAAATTATCAAAAAAGTTTATTCCCATCATAAAGTGACACATGTCAAAGATTTAAAAAAATAGGGCTCTATCAGGAAGTCAAAGCTGGCGGCGCGGTAAGGGTTTAAAACTTAAGCCAATTTATACATTACTTTGTTTTAAATTTTGATTTAGTTTGATAACCACTCAGTTCCAGAGAGAAACATTTCCTTGTAGGTGCAGATTGAATGATTTCTTATGGCAGGGGTCTCCAACCACCAGTCTGCGGACCAATGTCGGGTTGGAGCATGCTCCATAGGTACGCAATGTCCCCAGGCTCCAAATGATGTCGACCGCCCATTGACTTTAGAATAACGGGCATTCGGCATCTACTCTGCGTGGCTGTTGTAAGCTGGCCATGCAGAGTTAGCAGAAGCATACAAACTGTGCAGCTGCTTCGTCAGAGAGAAAGCAGAGACGGTTCCCTTTTTACGATCCCTGTTTTCCCAAAAAGGGGTAAGTATAAACAACTTTTAAATAAACGCGGGTTAAATAAAAGTCAGCGGCGGGGGGGTTTGTGATGCAGGGGTTGTCGTCATCCCCCTCACTCCCTACGGGTTTCTAGCTAGCCGGAGCTAGCAGCTCGGCAGGGGATCAGGGAGGGTGAGTAACTTTTTTTAATTTTTTTTAAATTTAAAGCCCCCCAATTTTTTACCTACGGGGGAAAAATGAAAATTATGTACAGGGGGTATATACAGTATGTGACTAGCTAGAGAGCGCAAAAAAAAGTGGCACCGACAAGGACCCGGTGAAAATACGTAAAACACCCGGCACGGGGGGCATGAAATTTAAAGCCCCGGGGGCCATAAATGTGCCCTACAACACCCGGTATATATAAAACTCCCTTTACAGGTTTTAAAATTGGGGTATGAAATGGGTATGAAATTTGTTTACAGGGGCATATATGTGACTAGCTACAGGGGGCATATATGTGACTAGCTACAGGGGGCATATATGTGACTAGCAACGGGGGGGCATATTTTTTAACTAGCTACAGGGGGCCCAAATTTTTGTGACTAGCTACGGGAAAGGCATATTTGACAAGCTACAGAGGCATATGGGGGTGAAACCCCCCGGGAGGAAAAATTGGTGACGACCCAGGGGGGGGGCAAAATTATGTACTACCTACAGGGGCATAAATGTGACTACCTACAATGAGCCTGTATTTTAACCCAGCACACACACAAGGGGGGATGCACAGTGTCGTACCCCCCCTGGCATGTGTCTTGCGGGACCCTAGCCCTCGGAGCCAGCCCCTTAAGGGGGGGTTTTTGGGGAGAGGTGGTAATTTTTTTTTTAAGAAAAAAATACCCCTCCCTTTTTTTCCCCACAGGGGCATATATGGGGACTACTACAGGGGCAAAATAAAAAACAAACCTACAGGGGAGTATATTAACTCCCTACAGGAAAAAAGTGACAAAACCTAACGGGGGCCAAAAAGTGACTTGTTACAGGGGCATATACACGCCCTCCAAACCCCCTTTTGGGGCATATAAAATAGGGGGGACTACAAGCGGTAGGGTGACTACCTACAGGTACATAAAAAACTCCTAAAAGGGGGCCCCAATATAATTATAACTACCTACAGGGGAAAGTGACTTACTTTGATACATTTATATATCAACCCCCGGGGAAATCTGGTCACTTTATATATTTATGTATTAGATATGGGCCTGAGACTAACCCAAACGAGAGACCTAAAAATCTATTTAACGGGGGCTTTGAAAAACAATCTGCAGGGGCTTTGGGGTGTGTTAAAAATTTATTTTATATAAAAAAAAAATTAAAATTTTAAAAAAAAATTTTAAATAAAAAAATTTTTAAAAAAAATAAAAAAAATTAATATAAAAAACACATAAAAAAAATACCCCACCAAAAAACAGGGGCTGTAAACCCCCCCACGGGGGAAAACCCCTTTTTTATATCCCAAAAAACCCCCAAAAAGAGGCCCCTTTAAACCTTCCCCCCATCGGCCCCCCCCCCTGGGCCCCCCCCAAAAATTTATCCCAGCCCCCCCCCCTCCCCCCATAAGGGGGCTGGAAAAACCCCTTCCTAACAAAAAAAAAAAGGGGGCCTTTATGTAAAAACCCCAACTCCGAGGGAAAAATTTAAAAATGTTTTAACCTATAACCCAAGGGGCTTTCTAAAAATTTAAAACCTACCAACCTACCTAAGGCACCTAAAAACATTTTTAAAAAGGGCCCCAAAATTTCCCTACCAAAAAGGAGGACCTAGACACCAAACCCTTTTCTAAAAAATTTGGGGATCAGGAACCAACCTTTTGGGGGAAACCTTAATAAATCTAAAAAAAAGGGGGCCCAAAACAGGGGCTGACTATATATGAAATTTTTATATAAAAGTAAAATTTCGGGACCCAAATAGCTGATAAAAAAAAACGCAGACTTTTTGTCATCTCGGGGCAGCATTAGTTATAAAAGGGTTTTTTTCCCCCCCCAACAAAAAGCTGACAACCCACCCTCCCGTTAAAAATACGGGTTCCCCATAGAATACCCAAAAAGGACACAGAAAAGGGCATTTTTAAGGGTGTTTTTTTTTGTGCGATGATTCAAAAACCCAAACCCCCTCCATAACCCCCTCCCCCCCAAACCCTGACCATGGAAAAATTGTTTTGCATAAAACGTTTTTTCCCTGGGGGGAAAATGGGTTTGGGGCACCGCTCCCCTTAGCCTTATCTTTTGCCCCCCCTTTCCTTCCCTTTCCTTATCATTTTTTCTGGAAAAAAATGGGGAAATTAAGCAAAAACTTAATTTTTTTCAAAATTTCCCCACCACTTTCCATGTTTTTTCCCCCACCCTTTGGGGTTTACAAATTTTTTTTGTAAAACCAAATATAAAATTTCTTTTCAGTGGTCACGGGTTTAAAAATTTAATGAAACCTTTTTTACTCGCAGACTAGACAGTTGTACTTCTCAGTAGGTTAGTGTAGTATTCATTAGTATTTAGTAAAGTGTCTTACAGCACTTTATAAATGTGCTCCGTTGTGAGACAAAAATGTGTGCCAAAAAAGTTTTAAAACAAATGTCCACCTTGAAACTTTGAAAATTCAAGGAAATACTCCATTTTGTGTCACATTCTGTTGAGTCCCCTTCATAAATGTTCTGTTAAAATGTGGCGGACACGCCATTGGATGGCGCAAAAAAAATTTTTTGATATCAACAACGCCAAGTTTTGCGCAAGACCCTTTGTAAATATGTCAACGAGCCCCGCAGACCACTTAATGTAAAATTTTTGGAATTGGTGGCATTCATCACCGGTTCCCAGGAAATTGTTTACAATGAAGCGGTCACAGGTTTGATGTAGTCAAAGGATGCCCACTTATTTTCCTTTCTTTTACTCTTCCAGTTTTGTATTTCTGATCAACCTGCGATGACACTCTGACACTCTAACCCACGGGCCCTTCCGTCTGAGAGCATCCTTCTTGAAGTTCGCAAGGGCCCCTATGTTTATCAATTTGAAGGTGTTGTTTCGTTTATGAGAAAAAGTGAAAAATCACGTTTAAATCTCAATTTAAAATTTATCTCCTAAATTTATTGGGTGATTCAAGACAAAACCCCGTTGGGAATTTTGCCATTAAGCCCCCTTTTTTTTTGATCAGCAAGTTTACAAAAATTTTTGAAACAAAAAACAGTTGGTTTTGGCATTCTAAAGTTAAAAGATGGCTCATTTTTTTTCATTAAAAAAAAAAAATTCAAGAAATTTTGGGTGACATATGAAACCTGGCACCGACATGACATTTTTAAATTGCTTAAGAGGAGTTAGAAGGCGCCAGTATGTATGAAAGTGTCTCACAGCACTTTATACATTTTACTGCAAAATTTGTCTCAGCCATGCCACTTTGAAATTGGTATGGATTTGTACGACAGTTATGCGCCAGACTTTGATGCATTCGTACGTTTCACGCCAAACTTTAGCATCAATCATACGATTCTGGCATGACACGCCCGGCAAACTCGACGAATTCAAAAATGTTGTGTCAGGTGCAGAATGCCACAAGTTTGGGGGCACCACTGTTCATATAGAACAGGGCAACGACAGGTTTTTGGCCGCAAAGCATGCCAGAAAACTGATGCAGTCCTGTTCATACATGTCCCCTTTATATTCATCCTGAAATTTCAACCAACAGCCAAATACCCTTAACTTTTTGCGAATAGTGTATATAGTTTTGTGGGGAAAGGTTCAGCAGAACTAGTAATTTATTAAAACTTACTGCTTTTTCTGAGTTGAAGGGGTATTAACACACTGCAAAATCCCTTTCGCTAGCTACTCGCAGCTAGCCGTGAGCCGGCCATATATGTGAATGAGAAGGATGGCGCTTGCGGCCCTTCTCCTTATTCACTTCTCTGGGAATTCCGAATATAGTAGAGTGTGTGCGCTTAGCTACGTTCGGAAGCTCCCATAGAAGTGAATGAGGAGGAGGGCCGCAAGGGCCATGCTCCTCATTCACATGTAGGGCTGGCTTTCAGCTAGCGGTGAGCAGCTAGCGAAGAGGATTTTAAATCATAGTAAAACCATTTTCAGGAGTACAGTGGGCAGTCTTATCAGTAATTGACAATTTTCCTTCTATCAGTGTGCTTAACCCAGAATAAACAGTAAGTCAAATGAATAAATTACAAACTGTGCTGAATCTTTCAAAAAAAGATGTTGCCTGCAGAGCAGATGGCATGATCACTGAGACAGGTTCCTTCAAGCTTGGACCCCCTTCCTGCCCTTAGGAAAACTACCCTTCATGGCCATTGAAAATGGTTCTGATCTAGGGGAGTGAATAGGTTAGTGCATGGATGTAATTGAAATTTTTAACAACAGATTCCCAACTTGTTATGACAGGTGTCAGATTCAACATAAAATTATTCCTATTAAAATAATCAAATATACTAAATGCTAAGTCAGGGGTACACAGTTACAGAAATGTTTTCAATGTGAATCTACAGAGGGTATGTTAGGAGTTGTTATGTCACAGACTAGAATGCTGCACACCTTACAAGTAAAAACAGGACTTTTCTCCTCCATTTGGCCCATGACTTCTTACAGCTACAAACATGTTTGGCTCCTCACTTCCGCTGCAGATCATCACTCAGGCACTCATTCTGCCACACACCGCAGCACCTAAAACTAACTCGACACCCTGCACTCCCTGAATATAATGATGCTACAAAGTGGTGCTCCCTCAGATAAATAAGAATTTGTGCCCCTTAAAATTAATTATAACATACACTGTACCCCCTAAGGCTATGTCTACACAGATAATGTTAAAATACTGTTGAAAACTTGACGGTATTTTAACATTGCCGTACTGCTGTTTTTTTGTGGGTTCGGTTTTCGGATTTGCTGCTGGCCCAGCACACCTGTACGGGAATCCATCGGAAGATGAAAGGTGGACAGCCGGCCATTTAGAAATCCTACAGTAGAAAATCCGTGCTGTGTACACAACAGCTCAGATTTTCTATTGCAGTCTACGGGTCACTGGTTAAAGTCGGATTTTTCGGCAGATTCTATATACTGAATCCACCGAAAAATCCGACCAGAAACTAGTGCTGTGGAGACATGGCCTAAGATGGAATAATCAGCTGTAAAAACAACAAAGAAAAAGAGGATACCTTCCTAGAGTAGTACATTCCTGAGAAAGCCATACAGCGAAATGTATTGTCCTTTCTTCTATCATAGTTGCAATAAATATATTGTACTTTGCTCCTTAGTATTCTGGAGTTATATGCATCAGATGGCCAGTAAACTTAGAAGAATGTCCCAAGGCTACAGTTCTCTTCCTGTGGTTCTGTGACACAAAAGTCTTCCCAGGGAAAATGTCTGTGAAGTGGACTGAGGCTGTAGGCAGAATATGGTTGGGTTCAATGATTCGCTGGGATTCAAAAGCCAAATGTCTGGTATTAAAAGATTAAGACATGGGGGGACATGTATGAACGGGGCTGCTCGAAAAGTCTGGCGTCTTTTCAGATCTTGCGCAGCCCCGTTCACTGAATTTGTAAAACGGCCGCACTCCAATATCAGGTGCATTACAGAGCACCCGCAGCACTTTGTAATGCGCCTCAGATCGGGGGACGTGCTGGAGGCGTGTTGTGCTAGTACAGTGTTTCTCAACTCCAGTCCTCAAGACCCACCAACAGGCCAAGTTTTCAGGATCTCCCACAGAAAGCACTGACAATAATGATATCACCTGTGCAGAATGCACTGACAATAATTATATCACCTGTAAAATACTGAGGAAATCCTGAAAACTTGACCTGTTGGTGGATCTTGAGGACTGGAGTTGAGAAACACTGGACTAGAACCATACGAAGCTACAGATTTATAGCTTCAGTACGGCAAATCTAGGCGCATTACTGCTGGAACAGGTAAACCACTTTAAAAGAGGTTTACCTGAGCCAGAAGTGTTGTTTCTGCGCTAGAATGCACCTGATTTATGACCCGCGGTAGACCGGGGTTCATAGATTCAGGTGCATTCTACACTATTATTATTGTGCAGAAAAATTGGCCTCTAAGGGCCAAAAATTATGCATGTCGTCCATGGTGTTTATCTGGACCTTTTTGTCTACAGAGTGGTAATGGGTGAATAAAGCAAATCTAGAGAAAAACAAAGACAAGCAGACTTGATGAGGATTTTAATCAATAAACAAACTGCATGTAAAGTGAGTTTTAACGATTGCTTTAGGTGGTAACAATGACAACCTCCTTCCAGCGCTTTGCATTCCCTAATTTCCCTGACTAAAACTATAATTTTTCT